>JAVANC010000019.1:14079213-14151373 GCA_033319125.1 Parnassius glacialis | reverse complement strand
TTTTAATTACTTTTCTACAGAACTTTTACTAATAAAATATGCCTTCTTACACAACCTTCGTCTTTTCTCTCCCAAATAAAAACAGATCGTTTTCCTTTTCTCGTCCTTTAACTTAATTGTCCCTCCGTACACATATCACGCACGCTCATAGCTCGTTCATAATATCTTTCCATTCATTCTATTATCACATCATATCCTAACACTATAAACTAAACAATGTTTTCTTTTAGGTATTTAACATTTATTGATCTCAACCATATATCCTATATGTATTTTATATTAATTTCAATAACCCGTTCCTGAGGAGGAACGAAAGGATGAACATACGGACCTATAACAATGTGTTTCTATGAAGGTTCCAGTTTTCCTGTTGATGTATGGAACATCAAAAAGGCAAAAAAATATCAATGGATGTAAAAATGTTGGATCTCTTCAGATTTTTTTGCGACTAAAACTTCAAATACCTTAGACAAAGCACCTTATCAGAATTTGGTTAATCGCGTTGTATACGACGTTAAAGGTTTTATACACTTCTATATTTATTGAATGACCACTTTTGCACATTTTACAAACATTTTAAAAATATAAGTCATAATCATAAAGCAGATTTTATAAGTCATAGAGCCATGCTTCAGTTTTTTATGGACACAAAAGGCAGAAAAGGAGAGGTGTTGAATAGAGCAGAACAACGATGGCACCAAATACCAGCGTGAAATAGTAGCAGCCTAAAGCAGAGAACAGCAAACCCTTTTTGCTGAAAGAAACAATAAATATTAGGTAGACTATGTGCTCAATTGATAATCCTACTTCTATGGAATAAGTAGCTTATATTTAAAATTAAAATTGTCTACCAACGGAAATACCGGAGAGAACTTTATTACTGTTTTGTTTTATGAAAACGTTTTTAATTATTTTATTCTTTTAATTAATTCTTTTAATAATAGGGACTCATTCCTAAACAGAAGGCAAAGATCATAAAGTTAGCGCGGACAAGTGAAATGCGTCCCTAAACCCAAGTTGGGTTAAATGAGATTTGAGAAAACTTAAAATTGTCGCTTAAAACTATATAAATTAAAATAACTTTCATGATAACAATTTAAGTTAAACTATTTTAAGTTTTCTTTTAGTTTCCAAAACAATTAAAAAGAGACGGTCCAAAATTGTATGGAGCGTAGGCCCAGTTTATGTACAAGCATGGAAATAAATTAAAATAAAATATTAAACCACTTTTGATCATTCAAATCCATGAATTCGCCTTAATTTCAGTGCAATTATATTTTATTCTCACGAATAAATGCAACCCTAATAGCGGATTGACGTCGTTTTGATTTGACGTTAGCTGTCATCTCTGAAATATACTCTCGGGTAGAATCTACTAGTTAGTCTGTGATATACTCATATCACCTATAGCCTATCAGGTAGATTGATTATGTAAAATAGCTAAAATGTCTCGAAACTAGTAGGAAAGTAGGGCAAAAAATTGTTTTTTTTTGATCAAAACACGAATAAAGTGTATTATAGATTATTTATGTGCTTTTTTGGTCTTAAAACAACTAACGTTCTTGTTGATATTCGCATATCATAAATGCAGTTCAGGAGAAAACAAATGTAAAAAGTACTACCTAATTCCAGACAAGAAGATTGTTGAGATAAATCAACGGTGCCTACGCACAAAATGATTTCATTGCATTCGTTAGCCAGTGCAATAAAGTAGTATCTCACGGTGGATTTTGCACCGTGAGATACTACTTTATTACACTAATCTTATAGAATATATTTAACTTATTTTACCTTAGAGTGGCTGTTATAAGGTGGATAAACAGAATAATCCTGAATAATAATTTCTGTTCAAGTATATGTGTCTATCTGGGCTGCTGAAGTGCTAGGGTACAATCATAGATAATATAATTTATTTGTTATATTATGGTACATTACAGTTGTTACAAAAGAATTTGCATCCTAAATATTCTGCCGTTTCCGGCGTACAAATATTTTCATATAACAGGTCCTCAGCGTGTCAGAGTATGCCTTGAGCCTTGACAGACATTTGAAGCCTGGATAATGTCATAACAAAGGTTAACAGTCCTATGAATTATAGAAAGTGAAACATTAGGTCAATCATGTTTTGAATACTTATGGTAATACTAGCTGTTCCCCGCGACTTTGCTCGCGTGTTAGGGTTTTTATGTTTTTGTGCGGAACCCCAATTATTTTTCTAAAATAAAAGTAGCCTAAGTTACTCCTTATGAAATCAGCTATCTGCTAATGAAAGCCCCGTCAAAATCGGTCCAGCCGTTTCGGAGATTACCCGGAACAAACAGACAGACAAAAATTTTAAATATTGTAATTTATTTGTAAGTACCGTATTTACTTTCATATGCATTTAGAAAAAAAAACTGTAATTTTTACATTACAAACAGACACTTCAATTTTATTTATTTGTATAGATAAATAAAACAGCTTAATTTTTTTATTTTTTATTTATTTATCCTACTTCAAAATCCTCTCTTACTAAAATGCCATCCAGAATTGAGGCCGGTGCGGTTATGAAATTTTGATACCGAGCCCATCCCATATACCAGACAACGGTCATTATGTGGGCACAGCAACCCACTGTCCGTTGTCCAGAAGTGCAACTGCAATAATATCCTGCAATCATCTCATCCCAACTTGTTTCTTGTCTCGCCAACAGTATATATGTATAATAGGCTCTGCCCGAGTGATGGCGAGATTTTATGCGGCCTCTTATTAAAACAGCGTCTTGTTGGGATGATATTAATTGGGTCACAACTTCCAGATCATTAGATATTTCCACCTGAAATGAACCATGCTGTCTTATATGTTTCCCATAATAGCTTCTTGCCTGCTTAATTTGGTATGTCCCCAATCCAAAAATTTTGAGATCAGACATAGTCATTACAGGAAAAATATCTAATTCTGGAAGTTGTGCGTCAATTCTTGTGAAATGGGCTCGATATCTGTTAATTCTATTGGCTACAATTAATTCTGCCAATTCATTTGGCATATGTAGCCTTTGTAGTGCACGATTTAGTATCACCTGGTCATCCGGCCTATCAACAATAACTGGATGGAAAGCATTAATCATAGCTGCACAAATACGCAAATCGTCCATTAGATGGGTGGCAGCTGCGTTGAAGTGGTCCTGTCGGAATAATTTAAAATCTCTTTTTAATCTTCCATTCACCACCTCTACTACCCATCTACACAAGGTGACAATCTGGATTTATTAGCATTAATCGTCGATAATTGAGCCTCTCCTTCTTCACAATTCAATGGCTTATGTATTACATAGCCCAATTATTCGAGAAAAGAAATAGCATCCCGACAGCCTCTGTCCAAAATGAAAATGTCATTTTCCATAAAAAACAGGCGCAAATCGCCATTTTCATTTTGGAATAAGGCTTTCATAATAGTGGCATCAGAATCAATTGCCGGGTAAGGACCAAAAATGTCCAGGATATAACCATCAGTAGCTACTAGTAAAAGTGGTTTAACTAGATTGCGATATTTTTTTTTTAAAAACATTGTGCAAGCTATATGTTTTTTTCTGAAAAAAATAGTTAGAGGATTTTCGTAGGTATATGTATGTTCCGTCGCATATGACTATTGGCTTTCTCTCTTCTCTGTTACCGAATAAGCCCTCAGGTATTAATAAATTCCTGCTTATCAGATCATCTCTAGTAATGTGATTAAGCCCCTAGTGGTGGGGCACAAACAAACTTGTTAAAAGCTTCTCGAGCTCTTTGGAGTAGTCTGACAAGTTCGGTTTTACTAATACCCAACAGAGTGGAAATTCTTTCATGGGAATCCCCTGTTCTTATTTTAATTAAATATGCACCCAACGCCGTTTTTTGAAATTTACAACCCAATGCTGGACTAATTTGATTTAAAATAATCAAATAATTTTCTTTAGTGAGGCCAGTCCAGTACTTAAAAACATTCTCGTCGAATTCATTAAACCTTTCAAAGTCCAAATTATTATTTGTTAAATCTTGACATAGACTGAGGTTTAACATTGATTTTATTTCTGCCTGTGTGAAATTACTTGAGAATTCATTTTCTTCTAAAAACTCCCAATTATAGTTAGTTTGGTGTTCAGCACAAATTCTGCAATTTTCTGTGACATATATTTTTGTTGATTGCAAAATCCTCTTCCTTAAAAAATCTGGCACATTGAGCCGCTCAAGGTTGGTACAAATTGGAACGAAACAATGTCTGCTAGAATTTGGTGTATGCTTATAATCATCTGCCAGACTTATCGAAGGATTTGTTGTTCCAGCAGGCTGCACTACACTGCCTTCAGCAATTTGCACATGTTCTTGTGCCCGTGCCCAGCAATCAATACACAAGAGGGCATGTTCTGGTAACTAAAACAAAAAAATATTTAAGTAAAGCCTACTCACTTGTTACGAACAACATGTTCAATTACTAAAGCTATACAAATGAATCATTTACCATATGCGGTGATAGAATTAGTGAGTTAATATAATATGACATATCTTAGTAGGCATATGAATATTTCAGTATAGCCACATGCGTAATAAATACGTATAGCTATCGTCTTAGTGGTTAAGACTTCAGCCGCCTCTTCGATCAAATAAGGAGTGCGTACCGGATCGGGTTCATTCCCTGGCATGCACTCTTGACTATTCTTTGGGTTATCTGTGTGTTTTAAGCAATTACATATATTTTGCTTTAACAGTGGTAGAGCCACGCGGCAGCTTTTGCTGTCGCACGGATGGGCCGGCTTGAACCGGGGTGGTACCACGACCTCACAAAATACCAGCGTGAAGTAGAGGTTTACCTCTGCGTTTCGCTTGGTGAGTGCAGGTGGCCGGAGGCCCTTTATACTGGAAATGAGGCATTCCATCTTAGTCCTCACGGGTGACAACGCACCTGCATTTTGATTTGTAATAGAGGATAGATATAGATGTCTATGGGCCGCAGCAACCACTTACCATCAGGTGGACTGTGTGCTCGTTTGTCACCCTTATCTTATAAAAAAATAAAAAATAAAAAAAATAAAAACATCATGAAGAAACCTGCACACCTGAGAATTCTCAATACAGTTCTCAAAGGTGTGTGTAGTGTGCCAATCTGCACATGGCTAGCGCGGTGGACTATGACTTAAACCATTTCCAGAAACGTATGCCCAATTGTGGGTCAGCAATGGGTTAATAATGTACAATAAAAATGTGCACCAATGATCATACATACAAATAAATTGCTTAATTTATTCATAACTGTCTTATTCAAGTAAAGTAATTATTAGAATGCTTACATAAAATGTAGAAAATACTATATTTAATTACCTCATTAGGATAAATACTATCTGACACTATATCCCTTTTAGGGCCATCACGTAAAATACGAACTTGCCTTTGAAATAAAGGCATTTTACACCAAACACAGTCTGCTCCATAATGTTGATATGAAGGTTCTGGATTTTGCTGCCCTTCCTCAATATTAGCAGCTCTTTGCACATTTCTACACGCTGCAATCCAGCACGCATAACAGACACATCCGCCAGGAGGAGTCTGTAGGAGATTAAAAAGAATATTGTATAAAATGAACTATATAATATAGTTGCACATTTTAGCAATATTTTTTTTTAATTCAAAACATTTGCTTAAAAAGTTATTAAGTTAAGTTTAATATATTTATATTTTTAATTCAAACATAGGTTTAATCGGAGGTAAACTAATTTTAATATGATGCTAAGCAAAAAGCTGAGCTGTAATACCCATCCTGAGTGGTGACACAGACGATTAATGTTACTTTAGTATATTCGTTTGTCTGTGGCATTGTTAATGAATGAATATGTATTCTTTCTTTATTATTTTCTATAATATTAGTTTTGTTAAATGTGTAAGTTCTACTATTATAAATGCGAAAATGTATTTGTTTGTTGGTTTATCATTCAATCAGGCTGTAACATAGCTATATGATCAAAGCCATGTGAGCTATGTGAGCAATGCCTGTGTATAGTTGAGGACCTTTACGCTACTTTCAATCCTGCAAAAGCAAAGGGTTGCCGAGCGATTTTAAATCAAACTACATAAGGACAAGCTAACCATCACCGGCAAAAGCTAGTAATTCGTATTTTCATAAGCCCCTAGTGCAGAGAGAAAGCTTATCTTTATTTGTCAAATAACTAAAAATAGAAAAGTATTTCAAATATCTGTTCAAAACAAGACAAAAAGTTTTAACTGTTGGATTATTTTTAAAAAGAGGTATTTTTACTTAGTAGATATAAGACTTAGAAAATACATAAAATATTACTCTTCTAGGATGGATCCTAGCTATAATTTCATTTCGTTCTGGGCCATCTGGTATTGAGTGCCTGCATGTGTTGGCAAGTGACCGAAGACACCATATACAAAAAACTGTATTAGGTGATGGCACATATGAAACTCCTTGTCTACGTAATTTTTGTTGAGTTTTTGTCAAACAAAGATGACAAACCACTGCACTTTCAGGTATCTGTAACAATATAATACCTATTACTACGTGGTAGAGCCACGCTGCAGAAAGTATGATTGTAGCTCGATTGGGTGTACTCGAGCAGGGCCGAGGCACGGGAGTGAAACACCGTCAATTTCCTAACTTTGAGCTGTTACTTAGAATTTCTTGACAGAAAAACCAAATTACTGATTTTGACCAGACCCGGGATTCGAATCCGAGACAAAATGATCAGGAATCGCGTTTACGATCATTGAACCAACGAGGCAGTGCTATTATAATATTAAGGAATACATGAATGAAAATAATGGGTTGGCCTGCCTGGGGAATGACCACGCTCTCACAGAATACCAGCGTAAAATAGCAGCTTTACGCTACTGTGTTTCGTATGGTGAGTGTAGAGAACCGGAGATACGACCGGTGCGATAATCCGGAGAAACGGAGAAAACGAGGCATTCTATCTCTCCATCATCATCCAAGTCTTTAGGGGTGACAACGCATCTGAATTTTGATTCGTAATCAGAAATAAATGATTATGTTTGTAGGCCACTGCATCCAATTATCATTCGGTGAACTGTGTGCTCGTTTGTCATCTATATATTGTATGTCACAAATAAACATTTGATACATAATTGTTTATTTTATTTACTGCTGAGATCATGAATATTCAGATTAGTAAGCCTAAACATAAATACTCACTTGTCTTGGAGAAATACTTTCAGAGATATAATATCTCTCAGGCCCCTCTGAAACAGAATGACAACGTCCGCTACCCAGTCTTCGTTGACACCAAACACACAATATATTGATAGTATTGGCATTATGGCGCTGGAGCTCATTTTCAAGATTTGTACCGACAGATAATTCTTGCAATACGTTTGCAAAACATTGTGAACATATTGGTCCATTTTCATCCATCTAAAACATAACAATCTTATTTTAATACATTAACATTTTCTATTGACCAGATATTGCCAAGTAATCTGATTCAAGTATGTGTATTCCTACCAATTGATCTGCATTTTCCAGTATGGTAATGATTTCTGGACCCATATCTCCAGCAATGTAATATTGCTCATTTTCTACTATTGCAGAAGCGCATTTTAAACAGTGCAACATGTTATATAACAGGTGAACTGAAAGATAATTACATCATATTAAGATTTTGCAGCCTTTATGAACTTGTGCAGAAATTAATAATTATTATCAGATTACAGACAGAAGCATGTTATTCAAATGCGTTTAATAACATATGGAAACATCTTTCTTTAGTACATACCTGCTTACTGTTTCAAAATGTGACTCTACAGAATACAGATTTCCGATATCAACGAAAAACGAGTCAAACAAGTAGAAAACAGATCCAAAGTCCAAACAACAAACCAAATCGCCAAAGAAATCCACAATTAAACGCATTCACGAGTTCACAACTACACGACCAAGCTCGGAATAAATAAAAATATCACTTGACAGAAATGACATTTGACATATAACCGCGTCTTTTTAGTTTTTATGACTGAAAGGGCGCCATCCTGTAAAACCATCAAAAACTTAGGATTGAATTTTTATTTTTTGCACGTTATTTAGCTTGACTTATTCTTTTATTTTATTTTTAACAAAATCCCTGAATTTTTCTCTCTTTTACAGTATAGTGTACATAGACTGGGCCAGAAATGGACCGTCTCCTTTTATTTGTTTTTATTTTTATAGAGAAAAAAATTCATTTAGCGTTACTGATAAAAGAACTAGAACTGAAAAAGAAACCTAGTCGTAAATACGAACCGTTAAGCACCTTTATGTTTTTTTTTATTGGATAAGGGTGACAAACGAGCACACAGTCCGCCTGATGGTAAGTGGTTGCTGTGGCCAATAAACATCTACATCTATCTTCGATTACGAATCAAAATGCAGATGCGTTGTCAGCCGTGAGGACTAAGATGGAATGCCTCTTTTCCAGTAAAAAGGGTCTCCGGTTCTCTACACTCACCATACGAAACACAGCAGAGTTAAACTGCTATTTTACGGAGGTGTGGTATGTTACCGATATACGAAAAAAAAAACAAGTTCCGACCCGAATTTGGTTAAAATCGGTCTTATTAGCCTCGTACACAGACCGTAAAGTAGTCAGCCTTTCGGTTTTCTGCAGGATATATTTCGGAGAGTGTGCGCAGGAATTGCATAATTTAATTCCCCCCTCTCCCTTCCACCATCGGACAACCAGACTTTCGGCCAGTCTCCACCCTTTCGTTTTTGACTTACCACGCATTCGAACCAAACGGTTCGCCACGTCGCGTCGTTAATCATGCGTACAGCAAAGGAGTGGAATAAGTTGCCTGCGTCTACTTTTCCATCCGATTACAGTGTGGGTGTCTTTAAGGCAAGAGTAAAGGCTTTTGTTACGTCAGTGCGATTCACCATATTAGGCTACATCACCACTTACCATCAGGTGGGATCGTAGATAAGCCCTGGCTTAGTAGAATATAAAAACAAAAATCTAACTTGTGGGATTTTATAGTCACACAATTTTGTTTTTGGTTAAAAATATTACGTATGATGTAATTTTTTATGTCCTATGTTAGGATGGAAGTAAAGCTAAACTACTGTGCCACAAAGGCTTGCTCATTTTATTTTGCAACATATCATCATCATTACAGCCTTTCATAAGTCCACTGCTGAACATAGGCCTCCCCCAAGGAATGCCACAAAGCACGGTCCTGAGCCACCTGCATCCATCGACTTCCTGCATGTCTTACCAGGTCGTCACTCCAACTCGTTGGGGGTCGCCCTACACTTCGCCTACCGGTACGACTCTGCCACTCAAAAACCTTTCTTCCCCACCGGTTGTTGGATCTTCGATCTATATGGCTGGCCCACTGCCACTTCAGCTTACTTATCCGTTGGGCTTTGTCGGTTACTCTGGTTCTACTGCAGATATCCTCATTCCTAAGTTTATCACGCCGAGAAACTCCGAGCATAGCCCTCTCCATAGCTCGTTGAGCGACCTCATACGGCCAGCAGTGAAGGACCACGTCTCAGATCCGTAAGTCATCACTGGCAACACGCACTGGTTGTATAATCTCGTTTTAAGGTTTTGAGGTGTGTCTGACGAGAAAATGTGTCGTAACTTCCAGAACGCTGCCCAGCCGAGTTGAATCCGTCGATTGACCTCTCGGTCGAAGTTGGACTTACCTAGTCGGACTATTTGTCCCAGGTAAACATACTCGTCAACAACTTCGAGCTTAGTGCTCCCAACAACTACCGGCATAGGTGTGAAATGGACATTAAAAATAATCTTTGTTTTGTCCATGTTCATCTTAAGACCTATCCGTTGGGAGACACTATTGAGGTCATTGAGCATAGTTCTTAGGTCCTTCAGCGATTCTGCTATTGGGACTATATCGTCGGCAAATCGAAGGTGAGTGATGTACTCGCCATTGATATTGATACCGTATCCTTTCTCGTCCAGAAGCTTGAAAACTTCTTCCAATTCAGCGGTGAAGAGTTTCAAGGATATAATGTCACCCTGTCTTACACCTCTCTGCAATTGGATAGGTTTCGTACTCTGGTTCTGTACTCGAAAAGCCATCGTAGCTCTACTGTACAAGCACTCCAGCACTTTGATATACCGACAGTTAACTTGGCACCGCTAAAGGGACTGCAGCACCGCCCAAATTTCTAAGGAATCAAAGGCTTTCTCATAGTCCACATACGCCAGGCATAGTGGCAAATTGTATTCCTCGGACTTCTGTACAACTTGTCGAAGGGTATGCATGTGGTCTATGGTGCTAAAGCCCTTTCAGAAACCGGCTTGTTCGGGAGGCTGGAAGTCGTCAAGTCTGCGTGCGAGACGATTCGTAATGACTCCCGAAAATAGCAGGTAGACGCGGCTTTGAAGGGAAATCGGTCTGTAGTTCTTCAAGAGAGCATTGTCTCCTTTCTTGAAGAACAAGACCACCGCACTTCTGCTCCACGCCTCCGGTGTAATGCCACCATGGAGGACGGAATTAAATAGCCTCTGAAGGACTTCAAGTACCGGTTTTTTACCCGCTTTCAGAAGGTCCGCTGTAATTCCATCCTCGCCTGGGGCCTTGCCGTTTTTAAGATTCTGGAGAGCCATTCTAATCTCGTTGAGAATAATGTCCGAAATATCATCGGAATAGTGCCGGATAAGACTCGCTCTTGGATCGTTACTCACATTTGCGTGTGGCTCCATCGATGACGTGTACAACTTTCCATAGAACCTCTTAATCTCACTCAAAATCTTAGGCGCCCCGGAAACTATGCTGCCACACTCGGTCTTCAGCTTTGACAGTTGGCTCTTTCTGGCAGACAGATCTCTGTCAAAGACTTTGGAGCCTTGGTGCCGCTCGATCCCTTCTTTAATACAAGCTATATTGAAGTTGCGTAAGTCCCGCCGCGTGCATTTGGAGACCTGTCTGTTCATTTGCCTGTATGCTGTCAAATCTGTTGGAGATTGTAGCTTAATCTCCCGTCTAACAGCCGTGAGATTAAGAGTTTGATCAGAGATTTTTTTGTTCTTTTGCGGCGGGTCTTGCAGAACTTAGCTCAAACCGCATGTACAGTTTCCACGAGCTTGTCATTCATATCGTCCACTTCATTGCAGCCTTCTAGACACTGAAAACGGTTTTGTAGCTCGAGCTGAAAGGTTTCGGGACTTTGGATTAGAGCACAAGGGGGACGAAGCGTTGACTTCATCAGACGAGACCTTTTCAACTTAACATTAAAGAAAAATTCTGTGTGCCTCTAACCATTCGGCGATCGCTGCCGGTTTTCACCCTCGCGATCACTGAGACACCACTGAACATTTGTCGTCTGGTCGTCATAATGAAGTCAATCTCATTTTTTTTTCGAACCGTCGGGGCTCGACCAGGTCCACTTCCTGTGGGGCCGCTTCTGGAAGAAAGTGTTCATCATAAAGAGTTCCTCTTTTTCCATGAAGTCGGCCAGCTGCTGGCCCCTTGGGTTCCGTTGCCCTATTCCAAATTTCCCTACTTTCAGCTCACTGTTCTCTTTTGTGCCTATTTTTGCATTGAAGTCTCCCATTAACACCGTATATTGGGTTTTGGAGGAATGCATGGCTCTAGAGATATCCTCATACATTTCCTCCACCTCCTCATCGGGGTGTGCCGAGTTTAGTGCGTACACCTGTATGACCTTTAGCGAATATTGCATTATATAAATATATTTAAACCGGTATCATAATACTGATAACACTAATTGAGTAGAATTGTACCTAAGATTTTTAGCACTATCATTAGAAACTAAATTAAATAGAAACGGTTTCAAATTCCTGCTATTTTTTCCAACGCTGCTATTAAACTATATGTCGGCGCGTTTGTAAAGTACCGGATGGATCGAGAGTGAGCGACAGGTTGCGTCCTCACTCTCGATCTATAAGCGGAACGTCATAACGATGGTGGCAGGGTAGAATTGAGGGTAGATCGGGAAACCCCCATTTGTTTATGCATTATAAAGTTTAGTGTAGTCGCCAAGCGCGAGAGAGACCGTCCAAGTCATTCTACGTGGTAGTAGTGCTAAACCAGTATTGTGGTTCTGCCGAAGTGGTGGTTCTTATAGTGGTGTTGCTGCGAGGTTGCTCTATGTTGCATTTTGATGTGTGGTGTAGCTGTTGTTTTGCAAAATTTGGTGTTATCATGTAATTACGACCCTTACGTTACACTAGTGTAATTGTGGCGGGGACATGTTACGGTGTGGTGGAACTGTAATTGCTCAATACTGAATGTATAGTGCATTACGCTGTCTTATTACTGATAATGATTAATTGCGTGAACAAGAGAGCAAGTTAGACATCCGCCCTCACACTGTTACTATTATTAATAATTAATTTTATCTCTTGTATTTGCTTACATCACGAGTGTGACCTTACGTTGTACTTCCTACATATAAATTACAAATAACCATTATATTACCACAAAAACACTCTTCATTCAATGACTCAATCAATCAATATATTTTTGTACATCCATAAATTTATTAATTCATTACAGCGTATCAAATTGTCACTGCTTAACATTGGCCATTGCTTATATTTGAGCAAACAAATTTGCAAGCTCTTTGTGCATTTCTAGACATTGAGGGCGCCTTCGCCAGTAGCCCTACATCACTGCTGGTTGTGAGCCTGACATTTAACCTGACCGCCTGGCCGCCGAGCTCCAACACGTCAAGCAGTTTTGTACGACAATAAGCTTCGGGTCCCGCGTATACGTCACAGTGAACGAGTGAAGCCGGCCACAGTCGAGCGAGTGCCTGCTGTACTACCATATGTCAGAGGTGTCACTGACAAGATTGGCTACATCTTGAAGCGTGCTTTCATTAAAAAAT
This sequence comes from Parnassius glacialis, assembly GCA_033319125.1. Lineage (NCBI taxonomy): Eukaryota > Metazoa > Arthropoda > Insecta > Lepidoptera > Papilionidae > Parnassius > Parnassius glacialis. The sequence continues at coordinate 14,138,527 of JAVANC010000019.1, read as the reverse complement.
TCTTCAAGCTGCCGAAGAAGATTAAAAAGCATCCTAATTTCAATAGAGAAGATGGCTGGGTGCTACCATCTGCTTGGGGTCCCATATTTAATAAAATTAAATCCCAACCCAAGCATACAACTGCAATACTTCATGACACTGTAAGTTCATACCGCGTAGATCGGAACAAAACTTAATAATTTTTAATCTGAAGGTAGCCGTGGTTAACTATGACATTGGGACCTCATACACCTCAGTCCCCCCCGCCCCCATGACCATGGGAGCTGAAAAGTGCCCGAAACGTCGGGAATATAAAAAAAGTTAATATACGCGATAAAATCCGTAAAATTAGTTTAACTTAAATGTGTAGTGTTCGCGTAAATATAAGAAATCATTATTTAAAATGGTTGTACAATATAGCAGATCTTCGCATTCACACTGGGTTATGCTGATGCTCTTGCGATCATCGCGGCTTTTGCCAAAGTACTTTATAACCGTAAACAACTGGTGCAGGGATAACAGTTTATCAGTTAATGCTGATAAATCTGTAACAATAACTTTTACCAAAAAGAGGCGGTTAGACACATTAGTCACACCAAAACATAATGATAACGAAGTACCATTCTCCACTGAAGTTTAGTTTTGGGTGTAACAATCGGCCAAAAACTAACGTCGAACCTTAGCAACGTATGTCATAAGGCTATAATTACTTTGAATACGTGAAGTCGCATGGTCGGGAACAACTGAAACTTGCGTCCCAGTATGAACCTATGGCTGTACAGCAGTATAGTGAGGCCGATTCTTACCTACGCCTCCACTGTCTGGTGTAATAAAACCAACCAAAAGACACCTGCGGATAGACTAAATAGTGTACAAAGAACCGCCTGCTTAATGGCAACTGGAGCGATGATTTTATCACCTGGAGCGGCTCTTAGTGCACTTCTACGCCTAACGCCCTTGATCTTTACTTAGAAAAGGAGGCGAGGGCTAGTTTGTATAGGATTAACGCACAAAGTGGTTTGAGCTTGCTTTACTATAGATTGAGATCGATGCTCACTCAATTAAGGAAACACCGGTCTTATGCTTCATCTCAGATATCATGCGTCCACTATATACTTTTAATAAAAAGTATACAGTGAAACTACCCTCTAGAAAAGACTGACTGATTGGACAGGTCATCTGAGAGATCGGTAGCCTTATATGGTATAACAAGGGGTCAAAAATAGACCTCAACGTAGACTTTTTGATATTTCATTGTGTGTGTTAGCTAGTCGTGGGATACTCATTCCAATTTACCTGTCCAGTAGTTGTGGTATAGTATACGGGTATGCGACCCCGGCTTCCCTAGCTATTACTGTCCTATCCCTTGCCCTCCTGGACGGTAATATCCTACATTTCCTATTTCCCACCCTAACTTACCTTACTCTTCCGTTTCACACCACCTATCCTTCCCTCTTTCTAATTCCTACCCTCTCCGCCAATCCAACGTCTGCCACGCGGATGGAAGCATGGCTAGGGGCCAGCCTAATCGTTAGCGTGCTACACTTCCCTGGGACCGGGCGACCCCAGAATTAGGCCAGCCTTACCCTGGCCCGCACGCTCTGCTGGGGAGGGGGGGGGGACAAACCTTTAACTCGCTATTCGTGAAAACGCAAGGGATAATCGTAAAAATAATTTAATTAACCAAAATGGCGGCGATGTGGTTTGCCACCCATCACGTTTCGTTTCTTGCGGGGGCGAAATGCGGCCCACGGAGAGTCGCTTCGCTACCTTAAATGTAAGAGGAGGAATGGATGGTAAGGTAGATGAAGTATGTCAGATGATGGATGAACAATATATTGATATTCTGTGCGTGAACGAAACCAAGAGGAAAGGATGTGACACCACGGTTCAATGCCGCTACATGGCATACTGGTCGAGAGTCCCCAAAACCAGCCGAGGTTGTCAGGGAGTTGGTGTGATTCTTTCATCTCGAATAGTTGGATGTGTGATGGAGCATGAATGAAAGCCCAAGACTCCTCTGGATAAGGTTAAAAGTCGGACTCACTCGCTTGTTTATCCTTGGCGTATAGACCCCAAGAATAACCACACCGCACCGACGGATCTGCATGGAGGTGGGTCATTAAAATCCCAACAAAAGAGAGAAGAATTTTGGGATAGCATGAGAGAGATCTTGAATAAATGCGGAGAAAATGAACGGATCGTGATGTTAGGGGACTTTAATGGATGGGTTGGAGTAAAGCGTGATAGGTATGAAGGAGTTCTGGGTACATTTGGGGACTAGGAGTGAATGACTATGGGAGAAGCCTGCTTGAAGTATGCTTGAAATGGAATCTGTGCGTGGCCAACACAATTTTTGACAACAAAAAGATTAATTTGTATACAAGAAATGAGGGTGAGTCTAGAAGATTATGAAGTTTATTATATATTAGAAGATGTTTACGCAAAAGCGTTGGTGTCAGGCATCGACGTTAGATGGCTCTCGGCTCGGCTGATACGGGATGACGTTCGTGCGGGTTGAACGTCCGAGCTTACTGAACGGTGGGAATCGAGAGCGAAAGATTAGATGTCTTCTTCGCGTCGAAGGAGAAGGCAGTCCGTTTTTTGGTCGGGAGCTCTTAATTTTATGATAGGCGCGTATAGTAAATATACCACTGGGAATGGTGGCGCGTGTTGAGAGTTTACCCGGGACTTTAGGTTTAACGCAGAATCTGTATAAGTGGATTCGACTGTATTAGTTACTAGTGCGGTAGTTAATATTCTAGAAATAACGGTGACCTTTGACCCGTACGTTCTGTGTTCATTTTCGCGAGTCAATCGTAACAAAGGAAGAAAGTGACTGCGGAAGGCGACCTTAGCTTGGAGAGGAGCTGAGGGCCGAACTGCTGCAGGGGGAACGGTCAAATAAGGTCAATAACACTACCAGCCACACCCAAATACACATCACTGACCTTTACTTTCTAGCACAATACACCCACACGAGACCTGACCGAATCCTGAGGGACCAGTCGCCTTGAATAGAGGTAAGTAAGCTCTGTTCAACAATTGTAACGCTCCCCCCGGATTATTTAGTGTAATTAGACTTTTAACCCGTGGCGTGAGGACGCCCGACCAGCATCTGCCTGTAGCTTCTTCGTCTATGGGCCGCGAAGGATTCTACTCCTGGGATAGGCAGCTGCCGGCCGTAACATTTGGTAGCAGAACGCGGTGCTGGGATCGATTCCCGGTCGATCCACCGACCATAGTATTTGATAAAAATTAAATAATTTTGGTGGCAGGGAGCGTTGGGTTGATTGGTTTAATTTTGTGTCTACAATCACGCCCGTCCGTAATACGTAAAAATATATTTTTTTATTATATACGTAATAATAAAATTCCTTTCTTTGTTAGCTTGCTTTGTTGTTTGCGGGTAAATTTGAAAAGCCACGCCCGGTTTAGCGCGCAAGCGGGAGATTGCGTCATGTAGGTAGATGGTTATTTTTACGTAATCGGTTAATTATCGTTGTCGGATGGTTGTAGTGTGTTACTTATCGAAGGGTCGATTTCCGAGCAAGGCATTTTTTGTTGATGTGTATCTTCGTTATGTATCTTTCGTATTGTAATTTGTATTTGAACTAAAGAGTGGTAATTTGTATTTACGTAATTTGAATTTAACTTGATTTGATCGCACTAGTATTTGTTATTGTTAATTTGATTTGCCTTTTCTTTTGTACTAACTTGTGTTTGATTTAATAAATAGCGGTTCTTATTTGTGTAATTTCTATTCAACTCGATTTGATAGGAACTGCATTGGTTAGCTGTTAATTTTTTTGTATTTTTTATTTGTTATTTTTGTAATTGTGCTCGAGCGGCGTCGTAATTTGTATTTAGTAGTGATGTCCTCGCCCAAGATGCTAATCCGTTGCCTGCGGACTGAGTTACGCTGGGCCACCAGCGCCCATGCTTTGATAGGTCGACCGGATAGGGTCCATAATTTGATGAAGCGGTTCGAGCAGGTCGATGCTCGAAGGGCTGCAGTGGAGGAGGCTTACGCTGAGCTCGAGGATTCGGATGTGGAAAAGGGAGTCCTGGACTCCTGCTTCGCAGACTACGAGCAGTTCTTGTGGCTCACGGACGAGTTGATCGAGGCTGAAGGCAGGTATGCCGAAGAGGCGCGTGAAGCTCGGACGAGTGGCCTGCCCGAGTCCGTTCGGAAGCAGCCTCAGCCGGAGCTGTTGGGACGACTCCCAACTCTGGACTTGCCAAAGTTCTCCGGGGTCCTTTCCGAGTGGCTGACCTTCGTTGGTCTTTTCGACGGCCTAGTGGACGCCCGGAGTGACTTGACTCCGAGCCAGAAGATGGCGTACCTCTTGGCCTCACTGGAGGGGGAGGCCCTGGGCGTTGTCAGCCATTTGAGCTTGTCGGACGACGCCTACCAGACTGCTCGGGACCTCCTAGCCAGAAGATACGCCAACGTCCGGCGAATTGCGGACGAACATGTTAAGCAGCTTCTGAGCCTCCCGCTGCTGAGTGACCGGGCCAGACTACGTCCGGACCTGTTGGATCCAGTCTTGGTGGCCTGTAATATGTTGAGGCGGCTGGATTTACCAGTGGGCGAATGGGCCTTCTTGTTGCTCCGCATCGTGCTGTCCCGTCTACCTCTTGACCTTCAAATGCATTTTGAGGAGAGGTACGGCGGGGACGAGGCCTCCTATATTCCGCCGTTCTATGACCTGCTGCGGTTTTTGGAGGAGCAGTGCCGACAGATCGAGCACGCGGCGGGCACCGTCGACGACTTACGAGCCGTGCCCAGTGAGAGGCGAATTCCGCCGGGCAAGTCGTCGTCAACCCCCCCCTGCTCCTATTGTCGAGCATCTGATCACCGGGTAACGTCTTGCCCAAAATTATTAAGTAAGCCGGTTCCGGCGAGGCGAACTATCGTCAAGGAGCGCCGCTGGTGCTACTCCTGTTTGGAAGGGCACCTTCAGCGAGACTGTCCGCACCAGCGGCTCTGTCTGCATTGCCAGGGCAATCACCATGCCGTACTGTGCCTGGGTGCAAACGGCGTCTCCTCTCGGGGCACTGCCAGGCCCTCGACCCCCACGGGCGGGGGCGCCCCGCCACTCCCTCTGACGGGCGACGCTCGGCGCCCGCCGGCTAGCCACCAGGCCCCTAGGTTTGAAAGGGGTCCCTCCCCCGACCAGTCGGGGGGTAATTCCCCCAGGGGCGGGGGTGTCATCACCCCCCCTCAGCGTGCGAAGAGGAACTTCACGGCCACTCATCGGTCCGCTGGACCCTTCCCACTCCCGTTAGCTGAGTGGCCGCGACTGGTGTACCACTGTACCCCATTTGATGGAGGCGGCCCTAGCTAGCTGCCGCCTTAGCTCCCACCATGGCTGCCTCTACTGAGCCTTAAGCCGTCAACAGTCCACTTGTCAAGCTGTTCTGTTGCCGACGGCCTCAGTGAGGACGTACAACCCGAGTGGCGACCGTTAGCGGTTGCGCTCTGTCAGTATCGGGTTCACGCGGTGTGGCCTCCACTTGGTGGTGGGAAGATTAGGGCCTCCTGGAGCGTTGAATCACGCTCTCAAGGGGTATTAGATTTGGTTTGGTCGAGCACTTAGCTAAAAATTCTTTAAATTTAAATTAAAATGCTTTGAGTTTTCCGCGAAATTCATATTGTAGCGGTTGTGATTAAAAGAATTGAATTTAAAATACTCCTTTAAATGCTGCTGCATATGTTTTGTAAATACATTTGATCACTGCGTTTGCTGTTGCACGGAAAATGGAGATTAAATTGTGTGCCCTTTTTGAGTGCTTGTGCGTATGCTTGTAATTGTATTTGATTGTCGCGCCTGTGCTGAAGGGAAGTTTGAATTCATTTGAAATTTGAATGGCGCTCTATTTTGAAAATTATGTATATGTTTGTGATAGTGTTTAATCATTTTGCTTTGTGATAAGGAAGGTTGAAATTAGATAACCCTGTGGTTGCCGAAGGAAATAGGAGTCAATTCTCTTTTGGTTTAGATTTTGTTGGCACTGTCTAAGATATTTATTTGAAATAAGAAATAGGGCTGTCCCTTACGTTTATTGTTTTGTTTACTTTGCCAAGTTGACCTATGTGCATCGGTGATTACTTGTTTTAATTAATTCTGTAATTGAACATTGATGCTTTTGAAAAATTAGTTGAAATATGAGCATAGGATCACCTGCTAGGGACCATCTGTGCGTTTCGTTCAGCTCTCCACAGACGACGTTCATGGGGAATTTGGGGGTGCTCTCTGCACTGAAGCTTGAAGGTCCCTCTGGGCCGCTTCGTGTCGCGTCGCTGTTTGCAGACCTGATCCGGTCGAGTTGCGGAACTAATCATAGGAGCGCAGATAGGTGTTTGAAGGAGGTCGTCTGACTTCTGTCTAGGAATAGGACTTATTTATGTGCTGCGATGTCCAGGAAGGGCATCCAGTTCAACTCTCCGGCTAGCCCACGTTGGGGCTGTAATTTTGAGGCGTTGGTCAGGGTTGCAAGATCTGATTGGGTGCGTAGGGTGGCCTAGTTTGGTTGTAGATTCGATCTTGCAACTTGCCGTCGCGACCCTGTCCCGCTGACCGGTTTGCTCGCGGACCTAAATCCTTATGTCCGGGACGGGGGTTTGTTTACGCAAAAGCGTTGGTGTCAGGCATCGACGTTAGATGGCTCTCGGCTCGGCTGATACGGGATGACGTTCGTGCGGGTTGAACGTCCGAGCTTACTGAACGGTGGGAATCGAGAGCGAAAGATTAGATGTCTTCTTCGCGTCGAAGGAGAAGGCAGTCCGTTTTTTGGTCGGGAGCTCTTAATTTTATGATAGGCGCGTATAGTAAATATACCACTGGGAATGGTGGCGCGTGTTGAGAGTTTACCCGGGACTTTAGGTTTAACGCAGAATCTGTATAAGTGGATTCGACTGTATTAGTTACTAGTGCGGTAGTTAATATTCTAGAAATAACGGTGACCTTTGACCCGTACGTTCTGTGTTCATTTTCGCGAGTCAATCGTAACAAAGGAAGAAAGTGACTGCGGAAGGCGACCTTAGCTTGGAGAGGAGCTGAGGGCCGAACTGCTGCAGGGGGAACGGTCAAATAAGGTCAATAACACTACCAGCCACACCCAAATACACATCACTGACCTTTACTTTCTAGCACAATACACCCACACGAGACCTGACCGAATCCTGAGGGACCAGTCGCCTTGAATAGAGGTAAGTAAGCTCTGTTCAACAATTGTAACGCTCCCCCCGGATTATTTAGTGTAATTAGACTTTTAACCCGTGGCGTGAGGACGCCCGACCAGCATCTGCCTGTAGCTTCTTCGTCTATGGGCCGCGAAGGATTCTACTCCTGGGATAGGCAGCTGCCGGCCGTAACAGAAGACTATGATTGATTTTTTAATTGTGGATAAAAGACTGAGGAAGAAAGTGCTAGACACTCGGGCATACCGCGGTGTAGGCGTCTACACAGACCACTTCCTGGTCATAGCCCGAATGCGTGCCCTTTATAAAAGGTGGCGACACTGAGGGGCCGAGCCTACGAGTGTTCTGGACAGAGTAAAAGTGGAAAATCTACAAGAAAAAGAAAAGAAAATCGGGTATGTGTAGAAACTGAAAGAAAAATTTAGAGGCATAGAAGAGATAGGTGTAATTGAAGATTTGTGGGAGACATTTAAGAAAGGGGTCGTGAATGTTGCCATTGAGGTATGCGGGGTAGCTAAAAGAAGGAAAGGAAGAAAGAACTATAACGTGTGGATGGATAAAGATTTACAAAGGGTTGTGCAAGAAAAGAAGAAAGCGTGGTTGGATTGGTTAGCAACAAAAGCTAAGCAAAAAGTTCAAAAGGCAACGGATGACGAGATAAAGGAAGCAAGAACGAAGTATAAAAGATTGAAAACAGCAGCGAAAGAGGTTGTGTCTAGAAAGACAGAAGAACGAAATGATGATTTCTATAGGAGGCTCACTGAAGATTTCCAGTCAAACATTAAATTTTTCTGGAAATCCATCAAAACAGCCAGAGGAAAAACTTCTACCTTGGAGCTAAGTAGAATCAGGAGTCTAGATGTGAGTGTTATTAAAGGAAAAGAATGCGTGTTAAAGAGATAGAAAGAGTATTTTAAAAGTTTGTTTGAAAGAGAGGAAGTGCAGGTACAGCATCCGGCACCTTCCATGGAAACTAATATAAATGTTTATGAAAGTGAGATAAGCATGGATGAAAAAGTGAAAGCATTGAAAAGTATGAGATTAGGTAAGACTTCAGGGTATGACAGGATTACCGGCGAGATGCTGAGGGCTGGACAGGGCATAGCGGCTAGTAAGCTGTACCGCCTTTTCAATTTGTGCTGGCGAAAAGGGCAAGTACCGGGAGACTGGTGCAAAGCCTTAATCGTGCCATTATATAAGGAAAAAGGGTCAAGGCAGGACTGCATAAATTACCGCGGTATAAGCCTTCTCAGCATCGTCGGTAAATTGTACGCGAAAGTGTTGATTGAACGGGTTGTGAATGAAACAGACGAAAAAGTATGGGATGCATAAGCGGAATTTAGAAAGAGAATGGGATGTACGGATCAGGTCTTTCCTTGCGGTGCATAGCCTAAAAATGTTTGGCTAAAAACAAGAAGGTTTATTGCGCGTTCGTGGATCTAGAAAAGGCCTATGATATAGTGCTGAGGAATGAATTGTGGTCAGCACTGTCCATGAACGGTGTGAGCAGTATCCTCGTACGAGCATTGCAATCTCTTTATAGGGATTCTAGTGCTTGTATAAGGATAAACGGGGCATACACTGAATGGTTTAATATCGAAAAAGGTGTTAAACAGGGATGTGTAGCGTCACCGTGACTGTTTATTCTGTTCATGGACATTTGTTTTACAGATTATAAGAGAATAAAAGTGGGTTGAGAATGAATGTGTTACTCGTCAAATGTTTTCTCTATGTTGATGACCAAGTACTACTTGCATCTTTGGCCAAGGAGTGCAGTAGATGGCAACTGCTATCAGTGGAGCTTTTGTTAGAAAGAGAATGAAGATGAATGAAAGGAAGACGAAAGTGATGGTGTTTGAAAGAGATGAGGCAGTGACAGACTGCAATATCGTGATTGGAGATGAACAAATTGAACAGGTGAAAGAGTTTGTGAATCTGGGTTCAAAGTTTACAAGAGACGGAAAGTGTAAGAGTGATATCGAAAGAAGAGTGAATGCCGGAAACATGGTGAAAGGAGCTTTGCACTCCTTTATGAGCAGTCGGATAGTGTCTAATAAGGCTCGTTTGGCTGTGCATGAGGGGGTGATGGTTCCGACACTCATGTACGGAAGTGAAAGTTGGGTATGGAAAAAGAAACATGAAAGCAGAATAAATGCAGTTGAGATGAGAGCGTTAAGAAGTATGATAGGAGTTAAACTGAGTGACAGGATAAGGAATAGTGAGATAAGGAAACATTGTGGTCTGAAAGAAGATGTAGTGACAAAAATTGAGAAAGGTATGCTGAGATGGTTTGGCCATGTCGAGAGAATGAATTGAAACATAAACTTTTGAAACCGGTTTACAATCGGCTATTTGAGGGTGAAACAATATACTCCCGCTCTCTTTCATACATACATACATACATATAATCACGCCTCTTTCCCGTAGGGGTAGGCAGAGACCACTTCTTTCCACTTGCTACGATCCTTACATACTTGTTTCGCTTCGTCCACTTTCATTATTCCCTTCATACATGCTCTACGGTTTAGGGTACTCTTAACCTGGCCTTTTTTCAAGACGTCCCTAATTTGGTCTAGAAATGTCCGCCTAGGTCTACCCCTTCCAACACTTTCATTCACACTCGCCTTATACACTTTTTTCGTCAATCGTTCTTCATTCATTCTCTCGACGTGGCCAAACCATCTCAGCATACCTTTCTCAATTTTTGTCACTACATCTTCTTTCAGACCACAACGTTTCCTTATCTCACTATTTCTTATCCTGTCACTCAGTTTAACTCCTATCATACTTCTTAATGCTCTCATCTCAACTGCATTTATTCTGCTTTCATGTTTCTTCTGCCATACCCAACTTTCACTTCCGTACATGAGTGTCGGAACCAACACCCCCTCATGCACAGCCAAACGAGCCTTGTTAGACACTCTCCGACTGCTCATAAAGGAGTGCAAAGCTCCATTCACCATGTTTCCTGCATTCACTCTTCTTTCGATATCACTCTCACACTTTCCATCTCTTGTAAACTTTGACCCCAGATACACAAACTCTTTCACCTGTTCAATTTGTTCATCTTCAATCACGATATTGCAGTCGGTCATCTCTTTCATGCTCTAGTAAATAACGTTTCTGAGTGACCAAAAAGGATAGAAGCACAGGAAAGTGCGATTCCGTGCTGCCAGATGTAGTTCAACCCTAAGCCTTAAAACGGTTTAACTCTATAGGTTGGGTAAAATTAGACCGTTTAAAACCCCTATACAGATAACCTTTTCGGTTGATCATGACATTAAAAAATGGTAAAAATATTTTATACACTAGGCATATTATATATTTTTAAGCATACAGGAACATTACTTCGATAATGGTTACGTTCCACATAACATTGAACTGGCAAACTTGGTGATGGAAAAATATGCAAGCACTAGAATTAGCTAACTCGCTAAAAAAGTGTTCTCAAAAAGTGTATTCGTCACATATATACCAAACTTATTCACTTTAAAAACCAGTTAAAATATAATATAATACTTTTTCAATTTGTTTTAATTTTGGTAATTTTGTATTTTTATTTTGTTACTTATGTATTTTTTTAAATTTACGTTGAATGTAATATTACACATTAAACATTTGTTCATTTTTATTTTATTTAATTTTCTAACGTAACTTGCATAAAATTTCATCGACATATCCATATCGACAAGGCCCTCGCACTAGTTGTTTATGGCTTATGTACTGTAACGATGAGACATTTATGAGAGATTTTCAAGGTTGTGTGCGTTTTGCTTAATCGTGTGCTCATATTATGCTGTGTGCGTGCGTAACGACGTGGCCCAATGTTTACGATTTGCTTAGAATGCGTTACCTCGCCTCCCGCTAGAAGTGACAGACTTTTTTGTTTGGAACTTTATGCGCATGGCGTCTCCTGTTAGTTGAATACTCTAAGTTCTTATCACAAAGTTCGATCGTCTTTTCAACCGCAAGGTAGTAATAACTATAGATCGGGGAACTCTATAGTCGCAGCAGAAATTAGATACTATTGTGATATTTCAGATTCAGGACGTGCATCTACTTCTAATTTGTACCCAAAATCGGAGCCGAATAACCCTGAATTATTAGAATTTTTTCGATGATAATTACATATCTATCTGTTAATAATTATGGCAGTTATTGGAATTGTTATGTGAAAATATCAAATGTAACTTTTTAGTTGACTCAGGAGTGTCAATGTCAGCGCTGAGATATGAAACGGTACTCAGGTGGAATATTCCAATGCATAAAGAATGCATTCGCATAAACGATATAGGCGGCAAAGTACAGTACATTGGATATGTTTTCATTACGCTTAACATAAAAGGTCAGAAATTAGAACACAAATTTCATATTACGAGTATTAATTAATAACCGTGTATGCAACAAGGTATTATAGGTAAAAACTTTTTGAACAGGAATAGGAATAGGATAAAGTAATTTTAAATATTGAAAATAATACTTCGTCAATAAAATTATTGAATAATGATAACCGAATAATGATACCAATGATTAGTGGGTTTTTAGGTACCAAGGCTTTCATAAAAATTCCACCGAGATGCGAAAAATTATATATGGTCCACATGATGACGAGTGTGTAGTTTTATCAAACGAGTTATATGTAAACCTAATAATGAGAAAATTTGTGTTCTAATAATAAATACCCGCGAAACCAAAATTTATCTTAATTATTTTTGACCAGAAGAACATAGTTTGCAAGAGTACGATTTGTGTAGTTTTGAAAACAGTGGTAATGATTTTATGTCAAATAAAGAAGAGCGTGTAGCATTTGAGAACGTCTGTGCTAAGTTTTCCGACGTATTCCATTTACCGAACGTTAAGTTACTTACCGCTAACTTATACGACTAAACAAATTAGTAAAGCCTAATACTGACCTTGTTTACGTTAAACAATATTGCTTACTATTATTATAGCGATCTGAAGTAGAAAAACAAAGCCTAATACTTGAAGAGTACAACTTTGTGGTAGAATATGCAAAGGGCTCAGATAATGCAGCTGCAGATGCGTTATCTCGCATCCAAATATCAAGATTTGATCTAATAGAGGATTTGAAAGAGATGAATGAGCGTGTGATGAATGTCATCACACGCTCATTCATCTCATTCATCACAGAGAAAGAGATTGAATGAACAAAATATGAGGGATGAAAATGACAACCCTACGATTAATAATCGTGGTTTAAGTATTTGGTCTAATTAACCAAAAATTTTGAGCACTCATAAAAAACCAGAAAGCTCCGTTGAACTAAGATTCGTGAATGACAAAGAATGGAGAAATATTCAAAGAAATGCTCCGGAAAATTCTAATTTATTTGCTTACGACTAACAAAAACATATAATTTATAAAAATCCTTCTTTCCGATCATATTATGCACGAGCTGCCTTTGTGAGGAAATTAAGTTGTCTATGTAATCAATTGAAAATAGAGAATTTGTATTTAATAAAAAAATAAAATAACAATGAGAAGTCAAGGAGTTAACTCATATGATAAGTTACACTAATAATTGGCCAGACCATGTTTATATATTTTAAGAGGTCTTACCAATTTTAGTACCAATTTTGTTACAAAATCAGCCATCAAAAAGGTTTTGTGTCACTGAATTATTTTAATACTTCTCCAACTGTCGCCGAGTCATTACTCAAACAGAACGTTAACAACTGTTTAAAAGAATTTAGATTTGAAAAAGTACTATCGCAAGATGTTGTAAAATTTTTCAAAACCATTGATGTAAAGAAGACCGCAGATTTGTGGGGGATTTCTGTTATAGTTATTGCGTCCATAATAGATTTACTTGCACCTCATCTAGCTATTATTTTAATACTTGTATCGATTCTGGTGTGTTTCCTGATTTAATGAAGTATATTAAAGTAATACCTTTATTTAAGTCTGGTAGTATATTGGACCCCGCTAATTTTAGACCTATTTCTGTACTACCAACTCTCAGTAAAATTTTTGAAAAAATAATTATGGATCAATTGTTAACTTTTTTTAATACAAATAAATTACTTCATAAAAACCAATTTGGTTTTACAAGGGGTCTCTCGACGTCTGACGCCGGTTTTGAGCTTATGAAATATATTTTTAATGCCTGGGAGAATTCACAAGATGCCTTAGGTATTTTCTGTGATCTTTTCAAGGCTTTCGATTGTGTTCATCATCAGACATTAATCAGGAAACTACAACATTACGGTGTAAAAAATTAAGCGCTTAGACTTATTACTTCATATTTAAGTAACAGAATTCAAAAAGTAGTGATTAATGGTAAAGGTTCCTCCGGATCGGTAGTATCAATGGGCGTTCCTCAGGGCTCGATTCTTGGCCCATTCCTGTTTTTAATTTATATTAATGACTTACCTTATCTTGTAGGGGACAATCACGATATAGTATTATTTGCTGACGATACCTCTTTAATTTTCAAACTCAAACGACAGTTAATTAATTATGACGATGTAAATAATGCTATATCAAAATTGGTACATTGGTTTAACGCCAACAATATGCTCTTAAATGGCAAAAAGACAAAGTGTATTAAATTTACAATACCTAATGTAAAACATTCGAAAAACAATGTGCTCTTAAATGGGGAGGAGTTGAGTATTGTGGATACCACTGTTTTTCTCGACGTGAAAATTCAATGGGGCCCCCATATATCTAAATAAGAAAGAAGACTTAGTTCTGCAGCATATGCTGTAAGAAAAATTAGAAGTCTCACAGATGTTGAGACAGCTTGATTAGTGTATTTTAATTACTTTCACAGCGTAATATCTTATGGAATCTTGCTATGGGGTAATGCGGCTGATGTTGAAGCTATATTGTTTTGCAAAAGAGAGCCGTACGGGCGATTTATAACCTAAATTGTAAAGAGTCCCTCAGAGAAAAATGTAAAAAAATAAACATATTAACTTTGGCATCGCAATATATTTATGAGAATGTAATGTATGTGCATAAAAACATAAATAGCTTTAATAAGAATAAGGATGTGCATACTTTAAATACTAGGAACAAACATAAGCTTGTAATGCCAGTAACTAGACTCCACAGAATCAGTAATTCATTTATGGGGCAATGTATACGCTTTTAGAACAAAATCCCAGAACATATTCAAAGTTTGTCAATAAACAAGTTTAAAAGTTTTATTAAAGAAAAACTGTACAAAAAGGGTTATTATAATATCAAGGAATACATGAATGAAAATAACCCCTGGGAATAGGGTGATCGCCACCATGCTGGTTCTATGAAAAATCATTTAAAAATTGTATAAACAAAATTATTGTTAAGTGAAATAATGTATAAAAAAAAAGTCTCGCTGGGTTTCTTGCTGGTTCTTCCCAGGACTGAGGTATTTTCCGAACCAGTGGTAAATACAAATTTAATTATAATAATTATAAATACATTATAAATACAAATTTTCTACCAGAAAATTCTAGATGTTATTATTAAATTTGTTCCCAATAAATCGTCAAAAAATAACAACTACCCACCTTAGTTTGATCGGAATCTAATTAGAACGCTAAAAGATAAGTATAAAATTAGGTGCCGTCACAAAAAATATAAAAATCCCAGAGATGAGCTCGAACTGCAATTGCTGAGTAAAAGATGTACACACATGGCCACAAATTGTTACAATAGGTATATAAAGCTAATAGAGAGTGATATAGCAAAAAACCCAAAACTATTATCGTACGTATATTTATTATTTATTCTAATTCATTCTAATTCAGTCCACACATACCTATGTGTAAAGAGTGATTAGTGGTACCAACATGTCTATGTGATTTTCAGCAAAATCAAGACCACGCTTTCACAGAATACCAGCGTAAATTAACAGCTCAATTTTGCTGTGTTTCGTACGGTGAGTGATGAGAACAGGAGACCCTTTTCACTGGAAACAAGGCATTCCATCTTAGTACTCAGGGGTGACAACGCATCTGCATTTTAATTTTTAATTGATGAGCTACAGCATCCACTTATCATCAGGTGGACTGTGTGCTGATGGTAAGTGGTTGCTGTGACCCATAGACATCTACATTTACTCTCGATTCAGAATTAAAAATGCAGAATACGTCAATGACTGATGGAATGACAGTAACTTCTGATGGAGTGAAAACTTGCGAACTTTTCTCTTCATACTTTTCATCCGTGTACTCTGAGATTACTGAATGTACGGAGCAGAATTATGTTTATGACTATTCAGAGTTTTTGAAATCAATAGAAATTAATAGCCTTCAATTAGCAAAGCTGACAATTAATCATGATACCCTATTAAATAAACTAAAAGCCATCAATTGTAATAAAGGGGCAGGTCCTGACGGAATACCTCCAGTGTTTGTAGTCAGATGTGCTGAACATATTATTGACCCACTTTTAATTACTCTCAATCTTTCTCTTTGTACTGGGCAGTTTCCTACAGAATGGAAAATAGCTAAAATCGTTCCGGTTCATAAAGCAGGTAATGCGGATTATGTAAAAAATTACAGACCAATCTCTATACTATCAGTCTTCGCTAAATTATTTGAGTCAATAATTTGTCCTTTTATTCAGAGACATATCAATCTTTACTTAACCACTAGCCAACATGGTTTCGTTAAATCTAGGTCCACGAGTACTAACTTGGTACATATTACGGAAACACTAATTGAAGCGCTTGATGCGGGAAAACAAGTCGACGTAATATATACCGATTTTAGCAAAGCGTTTGACCGGGTCCCACATGATTTTTTTTTTATAGGATAAGGGTGACAAACGAGCACACAGTCCACCTGATGGTAAGTGGTTGCTGCGGCCCATAGACATCTACATCTATCCTCAATTACAAGTCAAAATGTAGATGCGTTGTCACCCGTGAGGACTAAGATGGAATGCCTCATTTCCAGTAAAAAGGGCCTATTGATATATTAATTCGAAAGTTAGCTGCCTATGGTATTACTGGTAGTTTGTTGAATTGGCTAAAATCATATTTAAATGACCGAGCGTTTTTTGTAGTAGTGAATGGATATCAGTCAGGCTTGAAAAACGTTCATTCTGGTGTGCCCCAAGGGTCACATCTCGGACCGATTCTGTTTGGAGTGTTCGTTAATGAAATTCCAGAATCGATGAAAAGTTCTGGTGCGTATTTGTATGCGGATGACTTAAAATTTTGCAAGATGATAACGGAAGAGAATGATTCAGTGAAGCTACAAAATGATTTGGATTAATTGGTGGAATGGTGCAAAGTAAATCGTATGGACTTAAACATTAGTAAATGTTTTTATGTGCAATATGCGAGAAAAAGTAATACTATCGAATATAGCTACCACATTGGAGATAATAATATACAGCAGTTAGACCAAATTAGAGACCTAGGGGTTGTTTTCGATAAAAAATTAACTTTTGTGCCTCACATTGAAAACATTACTAAACGTGCATCTAGGATGATGGGTTTTGTAATAAGGAATATCAAAGTCTTTCGAAGCTCTAAAATTAAAATTCTATTGTTTAACAGTTTGGTAAGAAGTATATTAGAATACTGTGCTGTAGTCTGGAGACCTCATTACGCTACACATTCACTGAGAATCGAGCGGATCCAAAAAGATTCATAAGACATTTGTCTTACGCGCGTGGGTTTAGAAGTTATAAGAAGCGTGAATCATATGAAAATAACTTGGTCTATTTCAAAATGATTTCTCTAGAAAACCGCAGGGATATTATTGATTTAATTTTTGCTTCGTAAATTATTAGTGGTGTTATTGACTGTCCCAAAATTTTAAGTAAATTTAATTTGTGCGTTCCCTATCGCTATCCGCGTTTTGCTCGTAAGATTACACCGTTGACTAGACCTCATCGTAGAACAGTGTTTGGCTCCAATTCTCCAATTGCTAGAATGAGTAAAATTGTTAACAAATTTAGCGAAACAATCGATATATTTTTCGAACCTCCTAACAAGCTCCGTCGCACATTAAAAGAACATTTCTTGTAATATTCTATAAAACATTCTCTTTTCATTTCGCTCTATTTATTTTAATCCTGTATATCATTATTAATTTTTTTTAACCTAGAAATAAAGTTACAGTGCTGAGATAGTTATTAGCATGTGGTATCCGCCTGTAATTATTTGTACATTTTAGTTCTTATTGGTTCATTGTATTTAAATAGCATGTAAGGAATGATACAAATGTTGGTGGATCAATAAATAAAATAAAAAATAAAAAAATAAAAAATGACTTTCAATAAGTATTATGTAATAATCAATATTGAATAAAAAATTATTCTATTCTATTCTATTCTATTCTATTCTATTCTACTGATGTTGAGTATAATATGTATTTCACGATGATGTTTGTCTAACCCTCCAAAAAGTTACCTTCAATCTATCTGTTCCGTACTGGAACAGATTATTTATATATTGTGTTTTTTGTTTCTTTTTTTTCGTATATAATAACAAGTACAAGGAAACACAATTTCGGAGATAGTATTTTTCTATATTTCTATTAAATTCATTGGTTTGGCGATCAACTATTTTCATTCAGAATGCAGCCATAATCTTGCGGTTTATGGCTCTCTGTGCGACACAAGCGCCATATCGATTGGCGGCAATTGTGAACAGTCTAATTAAAACCACCGACGTGCGCGCATACAAATATTTTTCGTGTTATTCAAGCTCATCTTTCAAGATCTCTTTCACCTGGAAGTGTTGTGCTTGTAACGTATGGACTCTTGTGCGATGCACCCTGCTGAATTTTGATACTACTATCATTGCAACGACTGCCCCGAGCTCCTTTAGCCAGCCCCTGGATTCGTGGTTGCAGGGAGATTGTAGCGGTAAGTCGCTAAACCCAAAAGAATATCGTACATATTCAAAGGTGGGAAATTTACAGAGATATTTTATTATGTGTTAATTATTTATTTAATTTTATGCACAAAAGAAAAATCGTACATATACTCTCCCAGTCAACCATTAGGCTAGGCAGAGATAACCATATGGGAGGTAGTACAGCGTAAGTAAATAAATAATGAGAAAAAAGGTAACGAAGTTCGAATAAACCAGAATATCCTATACATATATCATAAAATGTAAAAATATTAATACAGACGTACAGATACATAAATCTATTTAAATACATTAAATATATACATTATATTTTATTATGTTATTATAAAAAACATTATGGAGACTAGATAATTTGCAACCCCGTCATCCAAGCACCCGACTCGGGCAATCTTTGTAAAATCTAATTAGGTGTGAGTCAAAACTAGACGCGGGAGCGCCATTGAGAACCTGGCACACAATCATTTAGTTCTAATACAGCGGTTCTCACCGCTTAGTATATCAAACGATCCGAAGAGCCGGAGCTCGCTAACACCTGTTTGAACGACCGTTAGATGACTCCTCTACGTGAACTTTACACTGTCGTATGAGTCATGGTTACGCAAGTAACGAAGCAGAATAATATAAATTCAACCCTTTTTATAGCTCTGCCTGCGAGGCCGCGAGCTCTGAGACCGATAAAGCTGTAAAAGCCAAGAAGGCTAACAGCATTTACGTCATCAGAAATCAGATTTATTTTCTATAACTAAACTTAATTTATGATTACATAATATATTTAACAATTTTGCCCTATGAATTTAGATTCTTTGACATTTTTTCGATTTAAAGTCAATATAATATGTTCGGAACAGTACGTTTTTTTTCCCATTCCTTGCTATTTTCATTTATTTTATGATACTAAAAATAAAAATTCCAGCTTCATATCATATCATTATTTATTAGCTACTAACTTTATTTTACCTATATTTATTTAAGTCTTCGCCTCGTTCATCATTTATTGATGTTCTTACTCATTCTTCTAGTCACATGTCATTCATATGTCTTCATGAAATAGGTAACAAAAGTCACTAACGTGTCTTCGCAACATTGCCGTCATAGGGTCTATTTTTACTCTACATCTAATATAATATTTATTACTTACATTATTCAGTCGCAATAGACTCCCACCTTTTTTAACTTATTTAGGTTTACTCATTTTAACTTTTTTCATATACATTTCTTTATGCAGCTAAAATATATACTTAATTATATTATATTATATGAATTGTATTAAGTTTTTTACTAACGATCCTTTCGGCGACAATTTTAAATTAAATATTGATTTTGAAACATTTAAGAGATTTTATCGTATAAGTTTTATACATAGCTGGCATACAAAATTAAAAATATATCATTGATTACATTAGCACCTACCGGTATCGCGCTACCACCAGAACGGCTCCTGACACTTGACGCATCAAAACAAAAAATGATCGGTACGTGAGGAGAGCTGTACATTTGTCCATTGTCTATCAAGGCCTTAAAAAAGTGCCTTTAAATTTTTGATAGCTATAAAACTTATAAAACTTGAAAATTATTTTATTAACAAACGACGCGTACTAGGCTATTAATATGAAATAGGGAATCAGTTGATGTAATTCTGAAGCTAATTGAAAAAAACCAGGTCTTGATACGTCAATTCTTTCTGGAGTTATCGTGACCATATACAAAATCAACATCCGGACGTCCACCCTAGAGTTGGGAGCTGTGCCGATAAGTTATGACTGATACCAAGGTAAATTGTGACATCTGTGTATTAAGACTATTTAGTGAATAATTCTATTAATTATAAATAAACTAAACATTAGTTTAAACCAGCCTTTATTTCTGCAAGATAGCAATTACATTTCAAAAATCCTATCATATCTGTCAGTGCTTCTCAGGACATTTTTGATTCTTTCTTATTCCTTAGGCCGCGTTCCGACGATATTTTTTGATTTTTCATAAGACTCAAATTATATGCAACTAATTTCAAAGCGAGTTTGATGCGGGTGCTGACGCGCGTGGCGATCGCGTAGCGGTTGCGTGTCGTCGAAACGAATCGACCGAAAGGAAAAAACAGCCTTATGAAGGAAATTGAAAATTTATAATTATCGATATGATTTTTTTCGATCAGAACTGACTTCTGAGATAAAATAGTGCCAAGAGAAGGTAGTTGTTGAGCTCCATCCAATACACGGGTATTCAGTTATAAATACTCTTCAACAAGTTCAAGTAATCTGTTGTCATCTAATAATGCAGAGTTGTTCTCTTTTTAAATTTATTAAATCTATTCTGTCCTTAGGCCTATCACATTTTCACCAAATACTTTGCATAAACATTTATAAATGCCAAAAAGCATGTAGCCAGAACAGAAATCAATAAATATGCAACATTGTAGTTGCTCGCACGTAATATTAAAATCCTCAGCTATTATTATAGCGCACATGAAACAGAACTTTATGATAAGAAGCTTTCCAGACAACTAAGTGATCCACGTACAAACTTGTTATTTATTAACGAAAGTAGCATATTAGAAAGAAGATTAGACAAAGATAGAGAGTTAAAAGAAGACTACAATCAGGTTTTAATGGAATATAAAGAATTGGGACACATGCAGGAAATCGATAGGCGTGAAGCAATCAGATGCACAAATTAAATTGTTTATTTATCGCATCATGCTATAATAAGGAGAGAGGAGGACCAAAAGGAAAGTCTAGTAAGTAAAGTAGTAAGAAAAGATAACATGTATGTGGAGCCAACAATACAACGTGAATTGAGACTCATTGTCATGACTTGGCAAACATACGAAATAGCATTTGTTGCAGATTGCATTAAAATGTACCGACAGATTAAGATTACTGACAAATGTGCAGATCTACAAAGACTTCTTTAGAGAGAACATGGAGAACTAAAAGCATATAAACTAACCAGAGTAACATTTGGCACAGGAAGTGCACCATACTTAGCACCAAAAACGATTCAAATGTTAGCACATAATGAAAAAGAAAAAATTACAATTGCAGCAATAAAAGCTATGAAATATTTTTACATGGATGATCTTCTTACTGGAGCTGATAATTTAAAAGAAGCAAAAGAAATATACACACAAATTACGAAAATGATGAAAACTGGTGGATTTAAAATGCAGAAGTGGGTCGTAACAACAAAATAATTTCATAATATATAGAACAGGCAGAAAATGTGGCTGATGATAATACAAATGTTGTGAAAAACGATGATGTAGTGAAGACGCTACGTTGACACGTCTGATAATGGGACAGAAATATCGATAAGTTTCAGTATGTAAATAATATGGATCACAACCATACAGAAATAATTACAAAAAGAACAATTTTGTCAACAATTTCAAGACTTTTTGATCCCATTGGATGGTTAGCATCCGTTATAGTAACAGCAAAAATTTTCATTCAAAAATTGTGGCTAGCTGGTATAGACGGTTTCGTCCCTAGATATACCAAATACACTAAAGGAAGAATGGAATGAATACAGACGAGAACTGAACAATTGTAAAGACATCACAAGATGGTTACATACAAATAAAGAAGATTTATGCCACGAACTGCATAGATATTCTGATGCTTCTACTATTGCCTATGCTGCCGTCGTATATATAACAGTTGTAAAAAAAAAGATGGCTCAATACACACACACTTGATTTCAGAAAAAACTAAAGTAGCGCCTATCAAAACTATTTCTGTTCCAAGATTAGAATTGTGTGGTGCCGTGCTCCTAACCCATCTACTTATGGAAGTTACAGAGCAATTAAATATCAAAAAAGATAACATACTTGTATATTGTGATTCTAAAGTTGTTCTTGCGTGGCTACAGAGCCACTTCAGCCAATGGAAGACATTTGTCGCAAATAGGACTGTGGAAATCATAAACTTATTACCTTTTCAAAATTGGCATCATGTGGCGTCTGTATGTAACCCAGCTGATGTTGCGATTTTAACAGGTTCGTAAAGAAATTGAAGAACTGTTAGCAAATGATGGTACAAGTTGGCATCACATACCGGCCGCTGCTCCTCATTTTGGTGGATTGTGGGAAGTAGGAATAAAGTCAATTAAGTTTCACCTAAAAAGGGTATTACAGAATACAACATTAATGTATGAAGAGATGGCTACAGTAACAACACAAATAGAAACCACTCTTAATTCCAGGCCAATTTCACCCATAAGTAACGATCCATCTGATTACAATCCATTGACACCTGGTCATTTCTTTATAGGAGAAGCTCCAATTACTGGCCATGAAGAAAGTTATCTTGATACCAAAATCAGTCGACCAGACAGATGGAAAATTACTCAAATGATGTTCCAAGACTTTTGTTCTAGGTGGTCTAGAGAATATTTAACTAGACTTTAACATAGTCATAAATGGACAGAGAGTAAACCTAATAAAGAAATTGGAAGTCTCGTACTTCTTAAGGAAGACAACTTGCCACCTGGCAAATGGTTGATGGCTAGAGTATTAGATACTTATCCAGGCACAGACAATTTATCTCGTGTTGTGACTGTGAAGTGTAAAAATTCAATACTTAAGCGTCCAGTCACCAAAATCTGTTGCCTTTCGATATATATAGATTAGTTTTTTTTTTTTGCTATTATGTGGTAACTTCTTTTCGTTTTATTTTGTTTAGCTTATTTTTTTATCTAACTATTGGAAGAACATCACAATGTCCTTGGTGGGTGGAATGATGTGAGTTAAACGTTAATTAATATTTTTTTACTTTCTTGTTAATTCGATAGATGTCGCTAATAGAAAAAAATGCATGCTATGGTTTGACTGTTCATGACAGTGTTAGTAAATTCCTTGTAAAGTTTGTATTTCAAGTCCCTTTATACTTTTGATTCGATCTCGTCGTTTTATTATTGGGAGGACCTCACAGTAGGCGGTTCTTTTGCCTCCTTCTCATCCATATTTTTGGCACAGATTTGGTCATTAAACTTCCGTTTAGAGCATCCTTTGTCGACTATGCCACTAAGTTCTGTAACTTAAATGTGCTTTGTCACTTGTTCGTCGTTCATTCTTTTTACATGTTCAAACCAGCGACAAATTTTTTTCTTTATCCCGGTCAATACATCTTGCAAACTGCATTTTTCCCTTATCACACAATTTCTCAACCTATCATTCAGAATCACAATTTTACAGCATTAATTCTGCTCTCACGCTTTTCTGCCACACCCAGCTTTCACTACTTATATATGTTACATTAAAGTAGACACGTTGAAAATGCCTGTAACAGCTCATCGCTCAACCCAAACTAGGTCAGCATTTGAAAAAAGCAACCCTGCCCATTCCTTCAAAACCTTTTTCAAGTCTAAGAATGCACGATAAACTATATTGGCTAAAAAGTTTCTATGATCATGCGCATAGAAAAACCCTAATTCCAACCCAATTCACCCCCTATCTAAAATAAATCCTGTTTGCCTATCTCCAAATTTTCTATCACTTTCTTTCGTAACTCTTTCATTCAACACCTTAGCATACAGTTTTCCCACAATGCTAAGCAGACTGATTCCGCGGAAATTTTTAAAGTTCTGTTGTGGCCACGTTTTTTAATAAAGTAGGTAATGACCTCCAGACGGAATTGCAGTCACGGCTGCCAGCCCAATGGATACTAGCTATCTGAGCAGGACAGGATTATAGTGTGTAAGTGTTATTGCGTAAGCACAGGTACACTTTCATTTCCTTCACTCTCATAGTCCGATAGGACGGTATACCGCCACGATAGAAGAGAAATCAGACGCAGGATCAACCGGCCTTACGTGCTTTCCTTGGCACTGGGGTGACACCGCCAACCTTCTGACTTTGGGCTGCTACTTAGAATTTCTTGAAAGAAAAATCCTAGAACTGTTTATGGCGCGATCACTTCAATCAATGGAACAGTTATATATTGTTAGTTATTTTATATCGGATATCTTCATTACGTATTCCATTATGTAGAGAAACATCATGAGCTGAGCGACTTTAAGTCGCCTCATACGCTTAGAAATAAATAACAACGTTGCGGTTTCAATAGTCATCACTGGCACTAGAGGCAGTACTGAATAAAAACTAGGCACTACTGAAGAGAAAGTAAACAATTGCGTTAAGAAATGCGAGAAAATCTATTTCTCTATTTTTCTTGCATTTGAATATTATAATTGGGATTTTAGTAATTGCGTTTATTTATTCACACACAGATTGTACATACCAGTAAGAAACATACAAATACTGTACAAGTGACTAGTGTGGTAACCAAGAATGAACTATATAGGAATGAACAGGGGTTGAAAGCGGTAAAGGTATAAGGGTATAGAATTACGATGCAGCTTCGAATTAAAGGTAGAACGACAACGGTTGAATATTACGGTTGTGGTACCTTTAAAAAATAATTATACATATATTCTTTTACGGTATCGTTATACCTATATATTACTGATACCTTTATTAAAATAATTTCGGTACCGAAAAAAAATGATGCGATGAAGTGCGCGCGGCGCTGCGGCAGCGGCTTACTTATATGGCGCTTGATACGACAGGCGTGTCACAAAATATTTGTTCGCTGCTACAGCTCTAAAAGTTGTCATAAATTGGTGTCGCAACGAATCGGTTAAGACATGCTTAATGAGTTTGTACTTACTTTAATCCATCTTAGCGACAATCAAGTTGTAAGGTTTCAACAAAATACACTTCCTACCTTGAGAATAACAAAAGCATAAGTGGTCTTATGTCGATTTGTTTGTTTTCACGCCATCAATAAAAGCAACGTAAATTACAATAGCTTAATTTTTTTCAGATTTTTCTTATAAGTATTAAGGAGGTAGTCTTAAAATTTGTAATACGTGCATTTTTACCTTTGAAAAAATATATCGATTAAAAAAAGTAGTTTTATTGATTATGCTGAAAATAAATAAATAACCAGGTTCACGTGTAGTACATAGCTTAACAACTTTTTAAACCTGAAGAAATATAATTATTAATTTCAGTAAACGTTTGAAAGTCTTTTTTGTCGCAAAATTTACATGTTGTAATTCATGTAAACATTATAACATAAATTTTCCTTATTCAAAATTATATTTCTCCACATATTATCGCGATTACATACCACTAACTATGTTATAAACTTATCTACAAATAAAAGTTCTTTGATTGATTAAGCAATGTGATTGTCTTTATTTCTAAGCGTAATATCGATTAGGGTTCGCGTACACCTAATCCGTCATCGGCCGCAGTTTCCTCGGTCAACGACGGCCGAACTCGGACGATCAAATCAAACACTTGTAAAAGAAAGAGAGTGCGTACACTGGCGTACACAAACACGAACGTCATCGTTCGATGACGCACGAAAACAGCCCATCATCCGTCGATTCCGAACTTGTTGGGATTTCTCGCCAGACTACCGGCGTCTACAGGGCAAATGGAGTGTTTTATTCTGTTGTTTCTTTCTGTCAGTGTTGTATCTACCTTAAAGACTTATAGATATTGAAAAATTAATTAGTTGTGTTTATAATAGACCAACCCTGTGGGATAAACATTCAAAAAATTACAATAATCGAGAGGTTTCGAAATGGTTATGGGCTGAAGTTGGATCGGAAATGAATAAAGCGGTTCCAGACATTAAAAAAAATGCGTCTTCACTCTGTTAAGCCACACAGTAGATATGAGCGCCGGAAGCCAATTCCACGGCGGCGGCGGCGTTGCGGCGGCGTGGCGTGGTCCTTAGATATTATTTTTAAGGAAAAAATTTCTTTAAAAAAACTTAAAGGAAACCATTTCGTTGTTATAAAACAAAGCTTTATATTTTTTAATAAAGCCCTGGGGAGCCCCAGCCCATAGATGGGAACAATATACCATGTGAGGCCGAACCTGCGCCTTGTAAAGTGGCAGGCGGAGTGCCGGCATAAAATACTGTCCCGCTCTGCTGAACGCGCCAAGCTTTTTAGAGGCCAATTTGGCCTTCTCTTCCAAGTAAACACGAAAATGCACGTCACCGCACGATTCTGATACTAGCTGAGGCAACAAGGGGAGTGCTTTGAAACTGAGGAAATGCTCCAATCTGCTGGTGATCCAATTGTACAACATCTTGGAAGCCCATAGGAAGGGAGCTTAGAAAATAGCGCTTTGTGCCAAACCCGATAGAAGGCCTTCGCAATATCCCAACTAACGGCTAATGCCTCTCCCTTTGACTCTACCACCTCCGCTCATCTATAAGTCAAGTAAACCACAAGATCACCAATTAATTGATTGCAATGAAAACCGTATTGGCAGTCACTAACCAGCTGGTGGTCCTCAAGGTACCGCATGAGCTGGCAGTTTATAATGGATTCCATTATTTCGGAGAACAAGGAGGTGATGGCGATAGGCTTGTACTTAGACGGGTCTGAGCGGTCGCCTTTTTTAGGGATCGGGTGGACGAAAGCCGTCTTCCCGGAATTCGAGACTATGCCTAGGGAGTAGGAGTACCGCAAAGGACGCGTTAGAACCGGTGCCAACTCTGGATCACACGTGATCAGCTCAATTAGAGAGATTTTCAAGCTCACTCTACTTGTGAATGTCCAGAGAGAGGAGTGCTTTTTGAACCGAGGGCTGTGTGAACTGCACATCCGGTATGGAGCACTCACACCAGGGGATGGTCGGCAATGTGCTCCCCCGTCATCGTGAGTCGAGTTGGACGCAAAGAAAGAACTTAGCAGATCGGGTTTCTCCTTTGCGGCATGGTCTAGAAAGTCGTTCTCACTGTGCAGAGATGGAAGAGATGGCTGACAGAATTTTCCTTGGACAGCTTTGGCGGAGACCAGAATGCACATGTTCTCGAAGGGAGGCGAACTAGTTTCTCGACAATTCTGTTGTGTGCTCTGACTTTGTCTTGGCAATGACTCTTTTGGAGGATCTGGAGGCGAAATTATAATTCTTATTTTTTTTTATAGGATAAGGGTGAAAAACGAGCACACAGTCCACCTGATGGTAAGTGGTTGCTGCGGCCCATAGACCATAGTGAAAAACGAGCACACAGTCCACCTGATGGTAAGTGGTTGCTGCGGCCCATAGACATTGAATACTTTTTAATTCGAGGAGAAAATAAAACTTCTTGATGCAGATATTATCGCCGTGTACTTCGCAATTGACAAAGATGAATTGAAAAATTGGCGGTGGTTACAACTTAAAAAAAACAAAAAAAGAAATAAGTAAAACGTATGTAACGCAACTTCGTGCGTAACAAAAAACAACAGGCGTTTGCGTAGACATGCCCCCCGGCGTTAAAAGCTTGTCTTTCAACAAAATTAGCATTACTTGTTGTTAGGTAAAGGGCAGATTTTGCAGAAAGGTCTTCGGACGATTCCGGTGGCAATTCTGATATCGGCAACGCGGTGGATGCCGTCGGCTCCGGGATGAAAGGCTGTAATTCGACCCAGTCGCCATTTGAGCGGCGGTAAATTGTCTTCCTTCAGGACTACAAGATCACCCGTCCCTAAAGTGTCAGCATTGGAACGCCATTTTGATCTCTGCTGGAGTTCTGAGAGATATTCCTTGCTCCATCTTCTCCAAAAATGTTGACGAAGTTGTTGGATGCGTTGGTATCGACTCAGTCTACTGCTAGGGACTTCTTCATAATTTTGAGAAGGAAGAGAGGTGATGGGGCGGCCGATGAGGAAATGTCCCGGGGTTAATGGCAGTAAGTCATCAGGATCCGTGGAGAGAGGTGTCAGCGGACGAGAGTTCAGTACACCTTCAATTTGAACTAGCACAGTGTTTAATCCCTCGTATGTAAGGTTACAATTACCTAAAACTCTCCGTAAATGATATTTTATTGACTTAACGCCTGCTTCCCAAAGACCGCCAAAGTGAGGGGCTTGCGGAGGAATGAAATGGAAATTTATATTTTCCTGAGCCAAATTCTCGGACAGTGAAGTGCAATTGTCTTTTATAAAACGACCGATTTCGTTGTATGCGCCTACGAATGAGGTTCCGTTGTCGGAGTATATGTGTTTAGGTTTTCCGCGACGTGAAATGAATCGACGAAGTGCTGATAAGTAATTATTACTTGTTAGATCGCCTGTTAACTCCACGTGTACAGCCTTTGTCGCAAAACAAACGAAGATGAGAATATACACT
The DNA here is from genome assembly GCA_033319125.1 of Parnassius glacialis. NCBI lineage: Eukaryota > Metazoa > Arthropoda > Insecta > Lepidoptera > Papilionidae > Parnassius > Parnassius glacialis. The sequence goes on along the minus strand of JAVANC010000019.1, from coordinate 14,110,357 downwards.
TTCGTAAGCTTGCAACCACGGCCTTGACGACTGGCGGACATAATAGGTCCAGCATAATCGACGCCAACGCTCTCGAAGGGAAAACCGCCGGGAATCACTCGACCCTGAGGCAGATTGCCCATAAGTGGATTTATAACCCTTCCCTTATAACGGCAACATAAGTAACATTGTCGATAACAATATTTAGCTAACTTGAGGCCTCCGATGGGCCAATACATTTCTCTAATTGAAGCTAATAGTAAACGAGGACCGGCGTGTAAAAGCTTGACATGCATATACTTAAACAATAATTTGGTAAAACGATTAGTGGACTGTAACATAATCGGATGTTTCTTTTCATAAGTAAATAATGCATTTCCTAAACGACCACCGACACGCATTATTTTATTTTCGTCTAGGAAAGGATTAAATTTCAAAATAGTACATTTTGTAAGCAATTTTTTGTTATTATATAAGGTCATATATTCCTCGAATGACTCAATTTGTGACAATCTAATCAAAGTATTTAAAGAATTATGTAGTTTGTCGTTACTTAAAAATTTACTTTGTACCGGTTTCTTTTTACAAATATTAATAAATCTTAACACGTAGGCCATAGAACGTTGTAATCTTATAAAATTAGAGAATCTCTCAAAGTCAATTAAAGGTTTTTTCTGATTGGTAACAACTAAAGAAATCTCTGAGCGAGTTTCTGGTAGCTTATCACTTACAATAGGGTTAGCAGGCCAACTAGACATGTCACCCTTTAAAAACTGTGGACCAGACCACCATAAGTCAAGATTATGAATTTGATTTATGTTCGTACCGCGGGAAACATAGTCTGCCGGATTGAGATCAGTGGGAACATGTCACCAAGTAAATGAACCTGTTTTTTCCAAAATTTCGGCAACTCGATTACGAACAAAAGGTTGTAATTTGTTAGGTAGCATTTTTAACCAACCTAAAACGATTGTCGAATCTGACCAAAAAATTACTGATCTTACTTGGATTCGAAGCGAACTTATCACCTTCTCATAGAGACGGACACCGACAAGTGCAGCGCAGAGCTCAAGCCGTGGTATTGTAGTCGGCCTTATGGGAGCTACGCGACATTTGGCTGAAAGTAAACGCACCATCACATTATTTTTATTATTAGAACTATTACTACTTATTAGAACACTTGAGATGCGTCACTAAAAATATGTAAGTCTACATTAATATATTGATTGCAGATAACACTGCGTGGAATTCTTAAATTGTTTAAAAATGATAAGTTTTCTACAATTGAAAGCCATAATTTAATTATTTCCGAAGGCAACTGTTCGTCCCATGTAAGTTTAAGTAACCATAATTTTTGCATTAAAATTTTCATAGAAATTATGCATGGGTTCAGAAGACCCAGTGGATCAAAGATTTGTGAAATAACCGAGAGTAATCCACGTTTTGTAAAATTATTTAAAACGATTTCACTCGTCGAAAAATACAGTTCATCAGACTCGATTTGCCAGCTGAGACCTAATGTTTTACAGGGTTCCATAGAACCAATATTTAAGTCGAGCGATGAATTGTTATTATTTAGTATTACTCGAGGTTCATTTGATTTCCACTTACGGAGGTTCATACCAGCTGTGGCCAGTTCAGAAGACACCTTGTTACGTATGTCCAGCGCATCTTGAATGCTGTCCCTTCCAGTTAATAGGTCATCGACGTAGAAGTCATGGATTATTATTTCGGAGATTTTATCGTCCTTGCAATCCATACCAATCTGCTTAAGATATCTGGTGGCGAGATAGGGTGCGCTGGCTGTGCCATACGTAACGGTGTTTAACTGGTACGCTTTCATGGGCTTTGATGGATCATTTCTCCAAACTATTTGTTGGAGAGGTCTGTCATCAGGATGTACGACGATCTGTCTATACATCTTTTCTACGTCTGCTGATAGCACGTACTTATGTTGTCGGATTCTAAGTAGTATAGATAGCAGATCATCCTGTACAGTGGGCCCCACTAATTGCAAATTTTTATATGAAATACCGGAAGTAGTCGGACTGCTCGCATTGAAAACAACTCTGAGCTTAGTCGTTAAGCTGCTTTCGCGAATCACTCCATGGTGTGGTATAAAATATGCTAACCTCCGTGGATCAAATGAACATTCAGACATGTGTCCTAGTGTTAGATACTCTGACATGAATTGAGTATAATTATTTTTAAATTTGGGTTGATCCTTAAACCTACGCTCAAGAGAAAGGAGGCAAAGCTTGGCGCGTTGTAGGGAACCGCCTAAAATATCACGTGATTGTTTCAGTGGTATTCTCACACAGAAACGACCGTCTTGTAGACGAGTTGTATTTTTAGTAAAATGTTCTTCGCACATTTTCTCCTCCGCGGAGAGAACTGATGTATCATGGCAAACCTCCTCTAGGTGCCAAAAACGCGTCAATAGGTTTTGAATATCATCGTTATTATCATTGTGCGAAGAGACGTTTTCCCTCAAATTGAGTTTTACTAAAAACGACTTAGTGTTAGAAATCGAATACGGTACTTGGCCATTATTAATTAAGGGGCCTGAGACTAGCCATCCTAACTTAGATTCAATGAGTACCGGCTTTCTGTTTCCGAAACTAATTTTACGTACCCCTAATAGGTCCTAAAAAACATCCGCACCAATAGTTAAATCCACCGACGATGGCGTGTGGAAGCGGGGATCTGCTAAACAGAGGTTACTAGGTATGTTAATGTCGTTTAAAGGTATTTCCTGATTCGGTACTTCGTCCGTTATATGAGGCAAAACGAAACAGAAAAGATAAGTATTAAAGTTTTCGTTCAAAGACTTTATAGGCACGCAACACATTTTGCCTATGTGAGACTTAGAGTTATTAATTCCTAATAAAGATTCGTTAACATTAACTATCGGTAACTCTAATAATTTACTCAATCTTTCCGTAATTAGGCAAGAAGTGCTACCGCTGTCTAGAATAGCGCGAGCTAAGTATTCCTTATTATTGTGACCGTATATTTTTATAAGGGAAGTGGCTAAAAGTACCTGATTTATTTCGTAGGTAGGTCGATACTTGCGCAGACAAAGTGATATTATTATTACCGATATGCTCATCTTCGCACGATGTACCAGGGAGAGAGAGAGAGTGGACCGTCCTCAGGGCGAGAAGATAAATTGGGAGTTGTCTTGAGCTTCATATCTGAAACGTGAATCAAAGTATTGTGCTTTCTTTTACACACTTTACAGCCACTCGACTTACAACGGTTTGCAAAATGACCAAAACGTAAACAATTATAACAAACCTTAAACTGCGGTAATAATTCTAATCGTTGTTCAGAAGAAAGCCCTAGAAATTTTGAACAATTATTTAGACTGTGCTCAGCCTTACAGTTAGGGCAAAGTTTGAACTGAGACATCTCGCTTTTCTCATTTAACCAATTATTGGGTCTTAGTGACTGACACCATGCTTTTAATTTTATTTTTATTTTGGTTAATTTGAGGATTGCGAGACAGTTCCAAAGTTTATAATAGATCTGCACGATTTTGTATAAATGATAAAAATGACGCAAATGAAATAATTTTGTTATTATCTAAGTGACCTTTGTACTCTTCCCATTCCCGGTATGTCTTACTATCTAATTTGTGAGTAATAATGTGGATGAGTAAGGTGTTCCAGTGATTTATGGGCTCACCTAATGACTCAAGTGCACGTAGATTTTTACTCACGGAGTCTATCATGCGCTTTAAAATGAATGACGATTCCTTAGTAATTACCTCATTGTTAAATAATGCCGTTACATGGTTTTGAATTAAAATACGTTTTATTATTAAAACGTCCACATAATAAATTCCAAGCCACCGAATAATTACTCGCCGAAAATTCAATAGATTGTATTACGACGGCGGCTGTCCCTTCGAGCGACGCGCGAAGATAATGAAACTTGTTGATATCATCGATATCATCATTTGAGTGTATTAAGCTAGAAAAAGTATCGTGAAACTCAAGCCAGTTGTCATACGACCCGCTAAATTTCGGAAGCTGAATAGTAGGCAATTTAACAAGCTTATTATTGTTAATACGTGAAAAATCTTTTTCACTGCCTAAACATTCAAGATTATTTTTATTTTGTCGAATAAGTTCGTGAGCTTTCGAAAGAATTTTATAATACGTCGATTCGAAATCATTCCGCTCGTTTATTTGACTATTGATATCGTCCACTATACACTCCAATTTCAATTGAGCCTCATCGTACTGTTCGTATAATAATTCAATTTTACTTACGCGCAATTGCAGTTCGCTAACCTGAGACGATCTCAATGTATCCTTTAATTCACTGAGATAATTATTGAATGCCGTTAATCGAACTTTGAAACTTGCCCTTTTTTAATTAATTCCCTTTCATCGGTCATTTTGAGATACAGGCGAAAATTATAATAATATCTGGAAATTGAACAATTATTGAAAAATTATCACTAAATATAACGAAAATAAAAAATAAAAACACTGCACTGGTTATTTCCTTTTGTTTTCTTCAAAATTTCTTTGTCTCCGTCTTCAAGGTGACCCCGGACGTTCCAAGTTGTATATACTTGTTGTAAATCTCTAATTACGTAGATATTCAGTAGATTATAATTTCTCGATGAAAATCCTCAATAGCCGCTAGAATCGGGCTCGAAGCTGACTATGAATACTTTTTAATTCGAGGAGAAAATAAAACTTCTTGATGCAGATATTATCGCCGTGTACTTCGTAATTGACAAAGATGAATTGAAAAATTGGCGGTGGTTACAACTTAAAAAAAACAAAAAAAAAAGAAATAAGTAAAACGTATGTAACGCAACTTCGTGCGTAACAAAAAACAACAGGCGTTTGCGTAGACAGACATCTACATCTATCCTCTGTTATAGATCAAAATGCAGATGCGTTTTCACTCGTGAGGACTAGGATGGAATGCCTCATTTCCATTAAAAAAGGGCCTCCGGCCAACTGCAGTCACCAAGCGAAACGCAGAGGTAAACCTCTACTTCACGCTAGTATTATGTGAGGTCGTTGTACCACCCCGGTTCGAGCCGGCCCATCCATGCGACAGCCAAAGCTGCCGCTTGGCTCTACCACTGTTAATAATTAAGGGTGCTAGTGGTTACATCACGGGACGTTGAATCGTCAGCCTAGGCCCGGTAGCACTCCTGCTTATAGCTTGATCCTATTTTACAGGAGCGACCAAATCATGGCTAAGATCTGCCTCCGATGATCACCACAGAGGAAGGAATAAAAAGTTCCATAGCCTGAAGTACCACATCAGCGACAGAATTAACAACAACGTTGGGATCGTCCGGCAAGAAGAAAACCCGCCCACGTGGGTAAGATGCAAAGAAAGACCGCATCCTACACCAAACGGCGTCCTATAGTGCCAAACATGGCGACAGCCTGTAGAATGCAACCGCAATGTTAGTGTGAATGGCACCACACTCCAGACTATACAATGGTCCAAGGAGCCAAGAGGCGCGTCGGCGGAGACCTGATAACTATCCGGATGAGAGGTCAGCAGAAGGTCCAACAGGGAAGGCGCATGATCATCTACATCTGCAATCCGCGTAAGCGAAGTAACCAGTTGTGTCAGACCATATGCCAAGGCAAAAACATGAACAGATCTTCCCGCATGATCGGTTAAACCTTAACCGAGCTATGTGGCGTGGTGGGCGTTACAATCACCGAGGATCACGAACTCTACGGATAAGGTCTGCTGTAGCAAGGAATCTATAGCCATTTGGACGTGGTCGATGAGTCGGTCTGTTTCGGCATTACCGCTATGGGACCTATAGAGGCAACCGTAGACGCGTTATGGTTGTCGCTATCTACGCGTAACCAAAAGCTGGACAGGTCCGAACCTTCAAGACTGCCGAGGTGTCGAAAACAGATGTCCTCTCTGATGTATACACAAACTCCAGCCCGAGGCACAAAGGGGTATTCCAATTTGTACCCCGGATAGGAGAGATACGAAGTATCAGCTTGAGAGGATGCCTGTATTTCGGTCAGTAAGAGCAAGGCCGGCTTCGCCATCTCGACATGGTAGTGGACAGCATTTAGGTTCGAGGGAAGTCCCCTGATGTTGCAGAAATTCACGGATAGTGTGGCTGGGGTTGCCTTTGCCCTGTTGCTCAGCTTGCTCCGAGCAGTTATTGTCTTGAGCGAAATTTTACCAGATAAAATGCAGAAGCATAACCTTCACGCCACGCCGGCATTCTGTGAGGTCCATTGTTAAAACCACACAACAATACAAGTTCACTCGGTAAAATATTCGACTCGACTGAGTCAGTCGTTTCGTCAACCACGAATCATCATGATTACAGCCCTTCACAAGTCCACTGCTAAACATAGCCTCCCCCCCTCCCGCCCAAGGAATATCACAAAGCACCGTCCTGAGCCAACTGCATCCTTCGACTTCCTGTATGACTTACTAGGTCGTCACTCCGTATAGTGGGGGGAGCCGGCCTACACTTCGCTGTCCGGTACGAGGCTGCCACTCGAGAAACTTTTTGCCCCATCGGTTGTCGTTTCTTCGAGCTATATGGCCGGACCATTGCCAATTCAGATTACTAATCCGTTGGGCAATATTGGTCACTTTGGTTCTACTGTCGATATCCCCATTTCTAAGTTTATCACGCAGAGAAACTCCGAGCATAGCCGTCTCCATAGCTCGCTGAGCGATCTTAAGTTAAGCGTCCTTATACGGCCAGCAGCGAAGGACCATTTCTTAGATCTATGAGTCATCACTGGCAACATGAACTGGTTGTACAATCTCGTTTTCAGGTTTGAGGTATACCTGACGAGAAGATATAAGTTTCTGAACGCTGTCGAGCCAAGTTGAATCCGTCGATTGACTTCTCGGTCGAAGTTGGCTTATTTGGCACAGGTAAACATACTCGTCAAGAACTTCGAGCATAGTGCCCCCAACAACTACCGGCATAGCTCTCTGAGAGACCTTGAGCTTTCTCATACGGCCAGCAGTGAAGGACCACGTCTCAGATCCGTAAGTCATCACTGGCAACACGCACTGGTTGTACAGTCTCGTTTTTAAGTTTTGAGGTATACGTGACGAGAAGATGTGCCATAATTTCCCGAACGCTGCCCAACCAAGTTTAATCCGTCGATTGACCTCTCGGTCGAAGTTGGACTTACCTAGTCGGACTATTTGTCCCAGAGAAACATACTTGTCAACAACTACGAGCTCAGTGATCCCAACAACTACCGGCATAGGTGTGACATAGACATTAAACATGATCTTTGTTTTGTCAATGTTCATCTAAAGATCTTTCCATTGGGAGACACAATTGAGGCGATTGAGCATAGTGCTTAGGTCCTCCAGCGATTCTACCATAAGGACTATATCGTCGGCAAATCAAAGGTGAGTGGTGTACTCGCCATTAGTGTAAATACCGTATCCTTTCCAAGTAAACGTAAACGTACAAGCGTTCCAAGTAAACAAACGTTCAAACTACTGGATGTTTTTTTTTTTATAGGAAAGGGGGCTCACCTGATGGTAAGTGATTACCGCCGCCCATGAACAACTGCAACACCAGGGAGGGAATTGCCGATGCGTTGCCGGCCTTTTAAAAAGGAGTAGGCTCTTTTCTTGAAGGTCCCTAAGTCATATCGGTCTGGAAAAATCGCTAATGGTAATCTATTCCACAAGGAAGTCGTGCGAGGAAGAAAACATCTTCTTAATCGCACAGTGGTGGATCGCCAATCATCCAGATGGTGTGGATGGTATCAGGAGTTCTTCCGCGAGCGTTCGTGAAATTTGGCGGCTGGGATTAATCCGAACAATTCCTCAGAGCACTCCCCGTGGTAGATGAGAAAAAAAATGCAAAGGGATGCAACATCTCTTCGCAGTGCCAATGAATCGAGCCGATTGGAAAGAACTCGGTCGTCGACGATTCGAGCCGCTCTGCGCTGGATGCGGTCAAGTGAAAAGAGCTGGCACTGGGGAGCCCCTGCCCAGAGATGGGAAAAGTATTCCATGTGAGGCCGAACCTGCGCCTTATTAAGCTGCAGGCGGTGGGCTAGCAAGAAATACTGTCCCGCTCTGCTGAGCACGCCAAGCTTTTTAGAGGCTAATTTGGCCTTCTCTTCCAAGTGACCACGAAACTGCACGTCACTAGATATGTCGACTCCGAGGATTCCGATACTGTCTGAGGTAACCAGGGGAGTGCCTTGAAACTGAGGAGATACGACAAAGGGGTTCTTTTTAGCGGTAAACGCGCAAATTTGTGTCTTCTGAGGATTAAACTGGACTAGATTTAGTCGCCCCTAATCCAAGACTTTGTCCAGCAAATACTCGACTTCAGACACAAGTTTGTTCCGATATTCGGTGAGGTTTTCTCGAGAAATATTGGAACGGTTGGTGTATAGAAAATCACTAGTGCTGTCATCTGCATAGCAATGAATATTACCAGTTAGCAACATATCATTGATATGCAGAAGAAACAGCGTTGGTGATAGCACACAGCCTTGTGGAACACCAGCGTTAACAGGCTTGAAGTCGGAGCATGCACCGTCTACAACAACCTTGATGCTCCGATCTGCAAGAAAGCTGGTGATCCAATTGCACAATTTCTCGGGAAGCCCATAGGAAGGGAGCTTCGACAGAAGCGCTTTGTGCCAAACCCGATCGAAGGCCTTCGCAATGTTCAAACTAACGGCCATGGCCTCCCCCTTGGACTCTACTGCCTCCGCCCATCTATGGGTCAGGTAGACCAGAAGATCACCAGCTGATCGACCCCGACGAAAATCGTATTTGCGGTCACTAATCAGCTGGTGATCCTCAACGTACCACATGAGCTGGCATATTATACTGGATTCCACTATTTTGGAGAACAAGGAGGTGATGGCGATAGGCCTATAGTTGGACGGGTCTGAGCGTTCGCCTTTTTTAGGGATCGGGTGGACGAAAGCTGTCTTCCATGAATTCGGGACTACGCCTTGGGAGTAGGAGTATCGGAAAAGATGCGTTAGGACCGGTGCCAACTCCATAGCACACGTCCGCAGCACAATTGGGGGGATTCCGTCAGGCCCATTCAACTTCTGGATGTCCAGGGAGAGGAGTGCTTTGCGAACCGAGAGCTGTGAGAACAGCACATCCGGCATGGAGCGCTCACACCGCGGGATGGTCGGCGGTGTTTTCCCCCCGTCATCAAGAGTCGAGTTGGACGCAAAAAGGGAGCCTAAAAGGTCGGCTTTGTCTTTTGCAGCTTGGCCAGTGAGTCGTCCTCCCTGTGCAGATATGGTAGTGATGACTTAAAGAAATTCCTTTGGACAGCCTTGACGAGAGACCAGGATGCAAGGGTTCCCGAAGGAAGGCAATTTTGTTTCTCGTTAATTCTGCCTATGTGCTCTGATTTTGCCTTGGCAATAACTCTTTTGAAGGACCTGGAGGTGAAATAATACTTCTTTTTGAGTGTGCTGGTGTTTACATCCCGAGTTGCCGAAGCCGCAGCTCAGGCTTGATAACACTCCAGCTTACTGCATAATGGAGTCTTACAGGAGCGACCAAACCAAGGGTGAGATCTGCCTCCGATGGGTACCACAGATGATGGAATAAATAGTTCTATTCCCTGTAGTACCACATCAGTGAAAGTGTCAGCAACGGCGCTGGGATCATCCGGCGAGAAGCAAACCCGTCCCCATGGGTAGGATGCAAAGAAAGACCGCATCCCGTCCCAATCCGTCAGAAGACAGAAGCGTTAGTAGCCTAATGGCAGGGCGCGGACCGCGAACTCGAAAGGTCGTGGGTTCGAATCCGCCATTCGACTAATGTCAACAGTGGTAGAGCCACGCGGCTTTTGCTGTCGCACGGATGGGCTGGCTCGAACCGGGGTGGTACCACGACCTCACAGAAAACCAGCGTGAAGTAGAGGTTTACCTCTGCGTTTCGCTTGGTGAGTGCAGGTGGCCGGAGGCCCTTTTTACTGGGAATGAGGCATTCCATCTTAGTCCTCACGAGTGACAACGCATCTGCATTTTGATTCGTTATCGAGGATAGATGTAGATGTCTGTGGGCCGCAGCAACCACTTACCATCAGGTGGACTGTGTGCTCGTTTGTCACCCTTATCCTATAAAAAAAATGTCGTGAACCACTTCTAATACAAGCATTTAAAGCTTACCAGAAGTGGTAAATGGGAATATTAGTAATGTTTGATAGCATTACTAGTAATAATAATAATAATAATAATACAGCCCAACCAGATGAGAAAACTATATAGATACCCCTAAATAATAATAATAATAATAAGCATTACTAGTATTTAAAAAAAGAATCCGCCGACCTGTAATGCCAAACACGACAGCAACCTGCAGAACGCAACCGCGAGGGGAGCGTCAGTGGCACTACACTCTGGATCAGACAATGGTCCGAAGAGCCGAGAGGGGCATCAACGGAAACTTGATATCCGTCCGCATGAGAGGTCAGCAGAAGGTCCAACAGGGAAGGTATATGATCCTCTACATCTGGAATCCACGTAGGCGAAGTAACCAGTTGTGCCAGACCACATGTCAAGGCAAAGTCATAAACAGATCTTCCCGCATGATCGGTTAAACGTGAACCGAGCCATTCGGCGTGGTGGACGTTAAAATCGCCAAGGATCACGATCTCTGCGGATGGGACCTGTTGTAGCAAGGAATCTGTAGCCATTTGGACGTGGTCGATGAGTCGGTATGTTTCGGCATTACCGCTTTGGGACCTATAGGGGCACCCGGATACCCGTAGACTAGATCGTCGCTGTTTACGCGTAGCCAAAGGATGGACAGGTCCGAACCTTCAAGACTGCCGAGGCGTTGAGAACAGATGTAAACGTCCAGTAGCTTGAATACGTCTTCCAATGCAGCGGTGAAAAGTTTCGGGGATATAATGTCATCCTTTCTTATGCCTCTCTGCAGTTGGGTAGGTTACGTACTCTGATTCTGTACTCGTATATCCATCTTAGCCCTACTGTTCAAATACTTCAGCAAATCGATATACCGACAGTTAACTTGGCACCCCTGAAGGAACGGCAACACTGTCGAAATTTCGACGTATCAAAGGATTTCTCATAGTCCACATACGCAAGGCAAAGCGGCAAATTGTACTCTTCTGTCTTCTGTACAATTTGCCGAAGGATGTCTATGTGGTCTATGGTACTAAACCCTTTTCGGAAAACGGCTTGTTCCGGAGACTGGAAGTCGTTGAGTCTGCGTGCGCGACGATTTGTAATGAATTTTGAAAACAGCACGTAGACCTGGCTCAGAAGGGAAATCGGCCTGTTGTTCGGCAAGAGAGCGTTGTAGCCTTTCACGAAAAACAATAATACTGCACTTCTGCTCCACGTCTCCGGAGTAATCTCACAATTGAGGACAGAATTAAAGAGCTTCTGAAGGATTTCAAGTACTGTTTTTCCAACCGCTTTCAGAATCGCCGGTGTAATTACATCCTCGCCTGGGGTCTTGCCGTTTTTAAGGTGCTGGTGAGCCATTCTAATCTCGCTTAGACTAACGTCCTGGATATCATCGGAATAGTATCGGATAAAACCAGGGGCGTAGCTACCGCCGTATCAGCCGTATCAATGATACGGGGCCCCCGGGCTACAGGGGCCCCCAACGTGTGTAAGCAAAAACTCCAAGGACTTCTAATGGGACAGGAAAGGCTATCACTATTCTCTAAAGAAGTAAAGAATTTAGTAAAACTGAAATCGTCTTCAGCTATGTTCGCCGAACAAAAGGCACGAAAATTAAATTGTTTGGCTAGCTTAGTTCCTAGGAGTATTTATTGTAAGTAATAACTCATAAGCCCGTGTAGTGGCGGGTAAGAATACTCACAACCCCATATCTTCCCGTGGGTGTCGTAAAAGGCGACAGACGGAAACTGAGGCAGAGGATGGGCAGCAGCATCTTTCTGATAACAGCAAAACAACAATAAAAAAACTGCGCTTGCCAACCCGCTCGCCAAGCGTGGCAACTATGGCAATATACCCCCATGAAAGTAACGAAGAGATGGCCCCCAGTCCCCGGCAGCCCCGCTATTCCTGGCTAAGGTGGCGACCATGGTAACAGCGAGGCAGGGGGTGCTAAGAGTCTCCGGTGGAGGTTCTGTTGCCACCTACGACGACTCGACATGGCAACTTATAACGCACGCACCCTGAGGACTGACGAGAAGGTCCTGGAGCTAGAAGAAGAGATAGACAAGTTGCACTGGAATGTCATAGGATTATCCGAAGTCTGAAGAGAGGGGGAGGTCACGGTAATCCTCGAATCCGGCAATTTGTTCTATCACCAGGAGGGCGACCATCTGTCCCAAGGAGGTGTCGGATTTATCGTCCACAAGTCTCTCGTTAACAACGTTGTAAAGATTGGGAGTGTGTCGACGAGGGTTGCGGACCTTATACTCAGAATCACCGAACGGTAATCGCTGAAGGTTATACAGGTTTACGCATCAACCTCGGTACACGCCGATGAGGAGGTGGAAGAAATGTATGAGGATATCTCTAGAACAATGCATTCCTCCAAAACCCACTATACGGTGTTAATGGGAGACTTCAACGCAAAACTAGGCACAAGAGAGAACGGTGAGCTGAAAGTAGGGAAATTCGGAATAGGGCAACGGAACCCAAAGGGCCAGCAGCTGGCGAACTTCATGGAGAAAGAAGGACTCTTTATGATGAACTCTTTCTTCCAGAAGCGGCCCCACAGGAAGTGGACCTGGTCGAGCCACGACGGTTCGACAAAAAATGAGATTAACTTTATTATGACGACCAGACGACAACTATTCAGTGATGTCTCAGTGATCGCGAGGGTGAAAACCGGCAGCGATCACCGAATGGTGAGAGGCACACTGAACCTAAACGTTAAGTTGGAGAAGTCACGTCTAATGAAGTCAACGCTCCGTCCTTCTCGTGCTCTAATCCAAAGTCCAGAAACCTTTCAGCTCGAGCTACGAAACCGTTTTCAGTGCCTAGAAGATTGCAATACAATGGACGATATGAATGACAAGCTCGTGGAAACTGTCCATGCGGTCTGAGCTAAGTTTTGCAAGACCCGCCGCAGAAGAAACAAAAAGTCTCCGATCACACTCTAATCTCAATGGCTTTTAGACGGGGTATATAGCTGCAGTCTTCAGTAGATTTGACAGCGTACAGGCAACTGAACATACAGATCTCCAAATGCATGCGGCGGGACTTGTGCAACTTTAATTCTGCTCGTATTAAAGAAAAGATCGAGCAGAACCAGGGCTCCCAAGTCTTTGCAAGAGATCTGTCTGCCAGAAAGAGCCAACTGTCGAAGCTGAAGACCGAGTATGGCAGCGTCGTTTCCGGGACACCTGAGGTTTTGAGTGAGATTGAGAGGTTCTATTGGCAGCTGTACACATCATCGTTGGAGCCACACGTAAGTGTGAGTAACGATCCAAGAGCGAGTCTTATCCGACACTATTCCGATGATATCTCGGACGTCAGTCTGAGCGAGATTAGAATGGCTCTCCAGCATCTTAAAAACGGCAAGATCCCAGGCTGGATGGAATTACAGTGGAGCTTCTGAAAGCGGGTGGAAAACCGATACTTGATGTCCTTCAGAAGCTCTTTAATTCCGTCCTCCATGGTGGCACTACTCCGGAAAGGTGACAACGCTCTCTTGAAGAACTACAGACCGAGTTCCCTTTTGAGCCGCGTCTACATGCTGTTTTCGAGAGTCATTACTCCCGAACAAGCCGGTTTCCAAAAAGGCTTTAGCACCATATACCACATACATACCCTTCGGCAAATTGTACAGAAGTCCGAGGAGTACAATTTACCACTATTTCTGGCGTATGTGGACTATGAGAAAGCCCAAAGACTTTCAATCAAAATTACGTCGAAATTCGGGCGGTGCTGCAGTCCCTTCAGCGATGCCAAGTTGACTGTCGGTATATCGAAGTGCTGAAGTGCTTGTACAGTAGGGCTACGATGGCTATCCGAGTACAGAACCAGAGTACGAAACCTATCCAATTGCAGAGAGGTGCAAGACAGGGTGACGTTATATCCCCGATACTCTTCACCGCTGCATTGGAAGACGTTTTCAAGCTTCTGGACTGGTAAGGATACGGTGTTAACATCAATGGCGAGTACATCACTCACCTTCGATTTGCCGACGATATAGTCCTTATGGCAGAATCGCTGGAGGACCTAAGCACTATGCTTAATGACCTCAATAGTTTTTCCCAACGGATAGGTCTTAAGATGAACATGGACAAAACAAAGATCATGTTTAATGTCCATGTCACACCTATGTCGGTAGTTGTTGGTAGCTCTAAGCTCGAAGTTGTTGACGTTTATGTTTACCTGGGACAAATAGTCCGACTAAGTAAGTCCAACTTCGACCGAGAGGTCAATCGAGGGATTCGACTCGACTGGGTAGCGTTCGGGAAATAACGGCACATCTTCTAGTCAGGTATACCTCAAAACTTGAAAACGAAATTGTGCAACCAGTGCGTGTTGCCAGTGATGACATACGGAACTGAGACGTGGTCCTTCACTGCTGGCCGGATGAGGAAGCTCAAGGTTGCTCAGCGAGCTATGGAGAGGGCTATGCTCGGAGTTTCTCTGCGTGATAAACTTAGAAATGAGGATATGCGCAGTAGAACCAGAGTCACCGACATGGCCCAACGAATTAGTAAGCTGAAGTGGCCATGGGCCGGACATATAGCTCGAAGAACCGGCAACCGATAGGGAAAAAGGTTCTCGAGTGGCGGCCTCGTACCGGCGGATGAAGTGTAGGGCGTCCCCCCACTATATGGATTGACGACCTGGTAAGACATGCAGGAAGTCGATGGATGCAGGTGGTTCAGGACCGTGCTTTGTGGCATTCCTTGGGTGAGGCCTATGCTCTTTAATGGACTTATGAAGGGCTGTTATGATGATGATGATGATGATGAACTAGTGGAATTTACTAATTCCACTAGTTCGGCAAAAGTACTCTTTTGCCGTTGTCGTGATAATTGACGATAATTTATGTGTACATAGAGAACTGAAGACCATTTTTATGTATATGTTTTTTATTCCTTTATTCGTTTTTTCATTCCTTGGACTTATGAAGGGCTGTAACGATGATGATGAATAACTTAAAATCAATATATAATAATTTGAATTCAATGCAAGCGTTTTTGTTCCTTTTATGAAATCTTTACTCTTCATTGGGGCCCCCCAACAAATTTTGATACAGGGCCCCTCGAAGGCACGCTACGCCACTGGATAAAACATACTCTTTGATTGTTACTCGCACTTGCGCGTGACTCCAACGCTATGGGAAGATATACAAGACGTGTACCTGAGAACCTCTCGATCTCACTCAAAATTTTAGGTATCCCGGAAACGATGCTGCCACACTCGATTTTCAGCTTTGACAGTTGCCTCTTACTGGCAGACAGATCTCCGGCAAAGACTGGAGCCTTGGTTCAGCTCGATCACTTCTTCAATACAAGCTGTATTGTAGTTGCGTAAGTCCCGCCGCATTCATTACGAGATATGTCTATTCAGTTGCCTGTATGCTATTAAATCTGTTAAAGACTACAGCTTCATTTTTCGTCTAACAGCCATGAGATTAAGAGTGATCGGAGAGTTTTTCTGTTCTTCTGCGGCAGGTCTTGCAGAATTTAGCTCCGACCGCATGGACAGTTTCCACGAGCTTCTCACTTATATCATCCACTGCATTGCAGTCTTCTAGGCACTGAAAACAGTTTTCTAACTCGGACTGAAAGGTTTTGGGACTTTGGATTAGAGCACTAGGGGGCCGAAGCGTTGACGTTATTAGACGAGACCTCTCGAATTTAACGTTTAGGTTCAGTGTGTCTCTAACTTCTCTTCTCTAAATTCGGTGATAGCTACCAGTTTTCACCCTCGCGGTCACTGAGACATCACTGAACAGTAGTCGTCTGATCGTCATAATGAAGTCAGTTTCATTTTTGTCGAACCGTCGGGGCTCGGACAAGTCTACTTTCTTTAGGGTCACTTCTAGAAGAAAGGGTTCATCATAAAGAGTCCATCTTTCAGCATGAATTCGGCCAGGTGCTGGCCCCTTTGATTCCGTTGCCCTATTCCAAATTTCTTTATCTTCAGTTCACCGTTCTCTCTTGTGCCTAGTTTTGCATTGAAGTCTCCCATTAACATTATAGTGGGTTTTGGAGGAATGAATGGCTCTAGATATATCCACACATATTTCCTCCACATCCAACGAATACTGTTTGGTAATTCTGAGTGTAAAGTACGAAACCCTTGTCGACACACTCCCAATTTTTACAACGTTGTTAACGCTAAACAAGTTGTTAGAATCGAGGATTATCATATCCTCCCCCTCTCTTCAGACCTCGGATATTCCTATAATATGCCAACGTAACTTGTCTATTTATTCCTCTAGCTCCAGGATCTTCTCGCCCGTTCTTAGTGTGCACGCGTTGTATGTTGCCAGGTCGAGTCGTCTTAGGTGGCAACCGAACCTCCACCGGAGATTCTTAGTACACCCTTCCCCGCTGTTACCATGGTTACCACAGTAGCCAGGAATAGCGGGGCCGCCGGGGACTGTGGGCCGTCTCTTCGTAACTTCCACACTATTTCTCACCCTGTCATTTAGATTCAGCCCTAGCATACTACTTCCTATTACATTTCTCTTTAAAAAAAAGAGGCTAATAAAGAGTAGCGTAATTTAAATAATATTTAATAACTAATTAAATATTTACTTCTATTTTTAGCTTGTTTAATTAATGAAAAGAGTATTTTTCACGCATTTTTTAATTTTTTCATTAATTTAAGAAATTGCTAGATTCTTCAATAAAATATATTAAGGAATAACTAGTTTTTTGCTCTCCTGGAAAATGTACATTTTACACTTATGCTTTGTCTTGCTGCCGAAAATGACAAATATCAGTAAATATTCGATCAAGTACCTACTGTCAATAGTAAATTGGCAAGAGTGACAGAGGTCTGCCATTGCGGCCGACACGCCGCGTGACGCCTTGGCGCGGGCGGCAGGGTCAAAGAAAAACTTTATTTTATAATTTAGGTACTTAAAAAAGTAATGATACCGCAATATTACAATATCGACATTATACAGGTACAGTTACTTTAAGGCAGTGATGCACAGACTTATTAAGACTAGGGGCCACTCGGGCAAGTTATGAACTGATGGCGGGCCGCCAGAAGTATAAGTAATTAAAGACAATAAAGAATTGATAATAATGTATTAAAAAGAAAAATAATTTATTAATTTGAAGCGTGGCACTGCATAGTGCTTCCAATCTTTTTTATATTTGGCTCAAATTTACTTGTAGCAACACGTAAAACTGCTTCCAAACTTTCATTTGCTAGGCGGTTTCGATTTTTGTCTTGTTATTATTTAGTATTGAAAAGGTTTGTTCACATATATAGGTTGAACCAAATAAGCTGGCACATTTCAGAGCGTTTATGCGCAACTCTTTGTACGTATTTTTATCAATGCAGCGGTAAAAGTTCAGCAAGTCTCCTTCGTTGAATTTTTTGCGTAAATCTTGGTCGTTTTGAATGTCTCCGGCGCATTTTCAACTAAAATCTTGAAAAGCTTGCTGAATATGTCCAACAGAGGTTTCAGTTTTTTAAACTCCGAAAATCTGTCTTGAAAAGATTGAAACAAAATATCTAGCTTTTCTACATAACTGAAATTAATCGCAGTTTTGTTGAATTTTTCAGACATTTTTTTAAAATTCGGAAAATGATTGTAATTTCCAGAATTCAATTGCGATCTGAAAAGTGTCAGCTTGCATTGAAAGGATGATACATGAGCGTAGAGCTGGGATATCAGTTGTTTTTTGCCTTGAAGCCGTGTGTTCAAGACATTCAAATGATTTGTAATATCAACTGAAAAAGCCAAATCACACAACCAATCAGGATTTTTAAGTTCCGGGACATCCCTTTGCTTTTCCGCTAGAAATATTCCAATTTCTTCTATTAAATTAAGAAATCGTACCAGTGTCAATCCACGACTTAGCCACCTTCATCATTATCATCGTTACAGCCCTTTCTAAGTCCACTGCTGAACATAGGCCTCCCCCAAAGAATGCCACAAAGCACGGTCCTGAGCCACCTGCATCCAACGACTTCCTGCATATCTTACCAGGTCGTCACTCCATCTAGTGGGGGGACGCCCTACACTTCGCTTGCCGGTACGAGGCTGCCACTCGAGAACCTTTCTTCCCCATCGGTTGTCGGTTCTTCGAGCTATATGGCCGGCCTATTGCCACTTCAGCTTACTAATCCGTTGGGCTATATCGGTCACTCTGGTTCTGCTGCGGATATCCTCATTTCTGAGTTTATCACGCAGAGAAACTCCGAGCATAGCCCGCTCCATAGCTCGTTGAGCGACCTTGAGCTTCCTTATCCGGCCAGCAGTGAAGGACCACGTTTCAGTTCCGTATGTCATCACTGGCAACACGCACTGGGTGTACAGTCTCGTTTTCAAGTTTTGAGGTATACCTGACGAGAAGATGTGCCGTAATTTCCCGAACGCTGTCCAACCGAGTTGAATCCGTCGATTGACCTCTCGGTCGAAGTTGGACTTACCTAGTCGGACTATTTGTCCCAGGTAAACATACTCGTCAACAACTTCGAGCTTAGTGTTCCCAACAACTACCAGCATAGGTGTGAAATGGACATTAAACATGATCTTTGTTTTGTCCATGTTCATCTTAAGACCTATCCGTTGGGAAACACTATTGAGGTCATTGAGCATAGTGCTTAGGTCCTCCAGCGATTCTGCCATAAGGACTATATCGTCGGCAAATCGGAGGTGAGTGATGTACTCGCCATTGATGTTGATACCGTATCCTTTCCAGTCCAGAAGCTTGAAAATGTCTTCCAATGCAGCGGTGAAGAGTTTCGGGGATATGACGTCACCCTGTCTTACACCTCTCTGCAATTGGATAGGTTTCGTACTCTGGTCCTGTACTGGACTGCAGCACTGCCCAAATTTCGACGGAATCAAAGGCTTTCTCATAGTCCACATACGCCAGACATAGTGGCAAATTGTACTCTTCGGACTTCTGTACAATTTGCCGTAGGGTATGTATGTGGTCTATGGTGCTAAAGCCCTTTCGGATACCGGCTTGTTCGGGAGGCTGGAAGTCGTCAAGTCTGCACGCGAGACGATTCGTAATGATTCTCGAAAACAGCACGTAGATGCGGCTCAGAAGGAAAATCGGTCTGTAGTTCTTCAAGAGAGCGTTGTCGCCTTTCTTGAAGAACAAGACCACCGCACTTTTGCTCCACGCCTCCGGTGTAATGCCACCATGGAGGACGGAATTAAAGAGCTTCTGAAGGACTTCAAGTACCGGTTTTACACCCGCTTTCAGTAGCTCCGCTGTAATTCCATCCTCGCCTGGGGTCTTGCTGTTTTAATGTGCTGGAGAGCCATTCTAATCTCACTCAGACTGACGTCCGGGATATCATCGGAATAATGTCGGATAAGACTCGCTTTTGGATCGTTACTCACACTTGCGTGTGGCTCCAACGATGACGTGTACAGCTGCCCATAGAACCTCTCAATCTCACTCAAAATCTCAGGTGCCCCGGAAACTATGCTGCCATATTCGGTCTTCAGCTTTGACAGTTGGCTCTTTCTGGCAGACAGATCTCTGGCAAAGACTTTGGAGCCTTGGTTCCGCTTGATCGCTTCTTCAATACGAGCTGTATTGAAGTTGCGTAAGTCCCGCCGCATGCATTTGGAGATCTGTCTGTTCAGTTGCCTGTATGCTGCCAAATCTGTTGAAGAATGTAGATCATCTCCCGTCTAACAGCTATGAGGTTAAGAGTGTGATCGGAGAGTTTTTGTGTTCTTCTGCGGCGTCTCTTGCAGAACTTAGCTCCGACCGCATGGACAGTTTCCACGAGCTTGTCATTCAAATCGTCCACTTCATTGCAGTGTTCTAGGCACTGAAAACGGTTATGTAACTCGAGCTGAAAGGTTTCAGGACTTTGGATTAGAGCACGAGGGGGACGGAGCGTTGACTTCATTAGACGAGACCTTTCCAACTTAACGTTTAGGTTTAGTGTGCCTCTAACCATCCGGTGATCGCTGCCGGTTTTCACCCTCGCGATCACTGAGACACCACTGAACATTTGTCGTCTGGTCGTCATAATTAAGTCAATCTCATTTTTTTTCGAACCGTCGGGGCTCGATCAGGTCCACTTCCTGTGGGGCCGCTTCTGGAAGAATGTGGTCATCATAAAGAGTCCCTCTTTTTCCATGAAGTCGGCCAGCTGCTGGCCCCTTGGGTTCCGTTGCCCTATTCCAAATTTCCCCACTTTCAGCTCACCGTTCTCTCTTGTGCCTAGTTTTGCATTGAAGTCTCCCATTAACACCGTATATTGGGTTTTGGTTTTGGTTTAGCCACCTTACTTCTATATAATACAGTAAATCTCCATATTCGCTTTCTATGTCATCAAGGAATTGTTTGAATTGCCTGTGATTGAGTCCTCGTGATTTTATGAAATTTACAGTCGAAACTACCACTTTCATGACATTTTGAAATTCAATTTTATTAGAATAGAGGGCTTCTTGGTGTACAATGCAGTGAAACTGCGTGAGATCTTCAGCGTTTATGTTTTTTTCTTGCAGATGCTTTTTCAGCAAAGTAACTAGCCCAGAATTGACACCAATCATCGAAGGAGCACCGTCAGTCGCAACTACTGATAATTTTGATAATTCGAAATCAGTTTTTGAACACTCATCCAAAAGTACATCGAATATATCAACTCCTCTGGTTTGACCTTTCAATAAACACATTCCCAATAACTCTTCTAAAACTTCAAAATCTTGAGTAACACCTCGTATGAATATCAGAAGTTGAGCTGTGGAACTAATATCAGTGGATTCGTCGAGTGCTAATGAAAAAAATTCAACGATCTTAGTTTTTTCATTTAATTGTTCCGCAATATTACGTGACAAAGACATAATTCGTCTTTGGATAGTCATACGATTTAGTTGAATTTTCTCAAACTTTTTTGCTGCTTCTGGACACATTTTCTTAGCGGCAATTTCTCTGCATTCTTTTACAAAATCCCCATCATTGAAGGGGCGACTTCGCTTTGCTATCATTTGAGAAAATTCATAACTAACTTCTGTAGCTGTTTCTGAATCTTGAATGGGTTTTGTAAACATAGCTTGCTGACCAATAAACTCCCGTTTAAACGACAACATTTTTTGCTTTCCTAATTCGCCTGTAAACTTCGTAAAAGTAGGATGCTGCGTTTCATAGTGCCTTTTTACATTATATTCCTTTGCAATCGCAACAGAATTCTTGCAAATTAAACAAACGACTTTGTTATGCGACCATCCAAAAAAGTATTTCTCAGTCCAAATTTTTTGAAACTGCCGATTTTTATCTTTAACCTTACGTTTTTTACTAAGTCCTGGCTTGTCCATGTTGCGTTCTAATGCTGGTTAGGATTAACACAGCACCTTAAAACAATTACAGTACCTACTTAAATTACCCATCCTTTTTTAAATTACCAAAAATAATTGATTAAATAGGTAGGGAAACACTTATTAATAACAGAGTTTTACTTACGATTTCACAACACAATTATACACGGCACTTGACGGGAAATCTACGTTGATCGTTGAATGTGGATCAAAATATATGACACCGGCTAGTCGAGTTAAAATCTATACTACTCGTAGAACTATTGACACTTCACTCAAATTAAAACCCAACTGTCGGTCGCTGCGTTTAGCGTGGCTTTTATACCGCACATATAGAGTCGAAAACTGTCTGTAGAAATCACGAAACCGACTCTGGAAGCTTCGTGCATCTACCTACGCGAGCAATCGGGAATTCGGGACTATTGCTATCTCGCTTGCTCTAACAATATAAGCCGTGGATAAGCCGCCACCGGGCTGCCGTCGTCGCCGCGCCGCCGACCGCGGCGGTTCCTCAAGAAAACGAATTTAACCGAGGTCAGCACGAACATTACCGACCGCTGTTACCGACGCATGCACGGCGCACCGATAAGCGCACTTAAGAGCGCGCGCGAGAGATTCAAATTACCTTTCGAACATATTTTTTTTGGTTTTATTCTGGAATATAATTCAATATTTTTCGAATATACGAGAGTATTATTTTTGCTGTCGGTGGGCCACCAGTATTCGACCGGCGGGCCGCATGCGGCCCGCAGGCCGCGGTCTGTGCCTCTACGCTTTAAGGTATAGTAATTTAAAGGTTCCTTTATTTTCATCATCATTATAATCATTACAGCCCTTCACAAGTCCATTGCTGAACACAGGCCTCCCCCAAAGAATGCCACAAAGCACGGTCCTGATCCACCTGCATCCATCGACTTCCTGCATATCTTACCAGGTCGTCACTCCATCTAGTGGGGGGACGCCCTACACTTCGCCTGCCGGTACGAGGCTGCCACTCGAGAACCTTTCTTCCCCATCGGTTGTACGGTTCTTTCTTTCTACCTTTATTTTAAGGTATTGAAATTTAAAAACATGACGTCATACCGCTAACCGTTTTAACCATATTTTTTTCGGTTATTCAATCTCTGGGAATGAAGATGTAAGATGGATCACCATCCCATGGTTTAAAATTTAACAATCTAAATGTGGTAGTAAAATATGCATCCATAATTTTTTTTGCGAATTTAAGTCAAAGCGGGTCTAATTTATTTCATTTTAATTTATAGAAAAACAGTATTAGAAATAGAAAAGGGAGAAAATGGAAATCGACATCATTAATATCAAGTAACTAAGATTAGTTCATAAACTTTTTCAATTTGGCAGTACCGTATAATGAATTTACTAAGCACAACATCGTATTCAGTACTTATAACAAATAATAACAGTATTCCTTGTGAATAATTATTTCTAAGTATCTAAAAGCTAACAAGATTCTGACAATTTATTATCTACTGGAATGCGAAGCCTACCAAAATGAAATATTAAATAATATTCTTATTTCCTTAATGGAACTCTAGAAATTGTTGGAAAGGTCACCTCAAAAAGAATTGGTAGTAAATAAGCAGGCTCTCTTCGACTTATATAAAATAATATGACTTTATATTACTTTGGTTAGGAAATATTATGGAAAATAATTATTTGAACATGACATTAATGCTATACATGACATTAATAATGTATATTGTAATTGCTAAATCGCTATCTACTATTTTATATTTGATGAAGTATAGTAAAGAAATACCTTTATTTAAATCTGGTAGTACATTGGACCCCGCTAATTATAGACCAATTTCTGTACTACCAACTTACAGAAAATTTTTGAAAAAATAATTTTGGATCAATTATTAATATTTTTTTAATATAAATAAATTACTTCATAAAAATCAATTTGGTTTAACAAGGGGTCGCTCGACGTCTGACTTGAGCCAGTGTTGAGCTTATGAAATATATTTTAATGCCTGGGAGAATTCACAAGATGCTTTAGGTATTTTCTGTGATCTTTTCAAGACTTTCGATTGTGTTCATCATAATACATTAATCAGGAAACTACAACATTACAGAGCTTAGACTTATTACTTCATACTTAAGTAACAGAACTCAAAAAGTCGTGATAAATGGTAAAGGTACCTCCGGATCGGTAATATATATGGGCGTTCCTCGGGGCTCGATTCTTTGCCCATTCCTGTTCTTAGTCTATATTATTGACTTACCTTATCTTGAAGGGGACAATCACGATATAGTATTATTTGCTAACGTTACCCCTTTAATTTTCAAACTCAAACGGCAGTCAATTAATTATGACGATAAAAATAAAGCTCTATCGAAATTAGTACATTGCTTCAACGCCAGCAATTTGCTCTTAAACGGAAATAAGACAAAATCTATTAAATTTACAATACCTAATGTAAAACATTCGAAAAACAATGTGCTCTTAAATGGGGAGGAGTTGAGTATTGTGGATACCACTGTTTTTCTCGATGTGAAAATTCAATGGGGCCCCATATATCTAAATTAGAAAGCAGACTTAGTTCTGCAGCATATGCTCTAAGAAAAATTAGAAGTCTCACAGATGCTAAGACAGCTAGGTTAGTGTATTTTAGTTACTTTCATAGCGTATTGTCTTATGGAATTTTGCTATGGGGTAATGCGACTGATAATGAAGCTATATTTGTTTTGCAAAAGAGAGCCGTACGGGCTATTTATAATCTAAACTGTAAAGAGTCCCTCAGAGAAAAATTTAAAGAAATAAACATCTTAACGTTGGCATCGCAATATATTTATGGAAATGTAATGTATGTACATAAAAACATAAATGACGACTGGCTTTAATAAGAATAAGGATGTTCCTACATTAAACACTAGGAAAAAACATAACCTTGTAATGCCAGTTACTAGACTCCACATAATCAGTAATTCATTTATGGGGCAATGTATACGCTTTTACAACAAAATCCCAGAACATGTTCAAAGTTCAAAGTGTGCAAAAAATAATATTCTAATAAGAAAACGATTAGTTGAATCTTAAAGAAATGTCAAATTAATAATTTGAAAGTCTTGGGTTCGATTACCAGGCCGGACTAGTTCATCGTTTTCTTAGTAATATTTTCTTAATAAATTCATAAAGGGAATTTTTATGATATAAATTATGTTTCCGGGTTCAGTTCCCCGGTTGAAATTACCTTTCCAATAATATTGTTAATTTAAAGAAATATTAAAATAAAGTTAGAGACCAGGATTTGTTCCCCGGTCGAAATGATCACTTTGTGTATAAATAGAATTAATGTAAGCTAATTACATAAGCATTGTCTTATATAAGTTTGATACGTTTTGTATGAAAATAAAATGTCTATTCTGCCGACTTCCAAAAAGGAGACGGTACTCAATTCGAGTGTATGTTTTTTTTTTTTTTTTTTATGTGTGTTACCTCATAACTTTGTACTGGGCGAACCGATTTCGATGATTCTTTTTTTATATGAAAGCTAATAGTTCTCGTGTGGTCCCATATGAATTTGATCAAGGTCAGACCAATGGTTATTGAGTTATTCTCAAATAACCTATATTGAAGTCGGCTGTACAAAATTTTTAATTTTAAATTATTTCAATGTTTGGTTTATAAAATATTTCCTTTGTGTTATCTGATAAGAGCATGGTGACTGTTAACAACTTTGATATCTGATAAGAGATTCTTATTGGAAGCCATCTTACCGACAATGGAAGTCGAGTAAGGATTGGTTGCTCATTTTGTGTTAACGGACAACAGTAAAATGGACTAAAATTGCCACCTGTTTTACCGATAACGGGGTGTAGGGTAAAAGTTAGTTGTTCATCTAGTTGCAGATAACAACAGCACGCTAATTTATAAAATCAAAGTTTGAATAAGTGGAAATTTAAATGTTTATAAATTTCAGCAATTTATCTAAAATTGACTTTAAAATGTTTCAGATTAACTGTATGAGCAAATAGGTGAATTCTGTGTTATTCCCATGTAAAAATTCTTTTGGAATAGTGAAATATTGATAGTTTTGTATAGGAGATTTAAAAGTGTTTTAAATAGGAAAATGTATAGGAAAAATGTAAATTAAACTATTGTATTAGTTAAGATATTTGTATTTTTAAATAAAGAACATTGTTTCAACCTTATATGTTAGATATTTAAGAATTCTAACTTAGTACATGTGTTGAAAAATAGGCATAATTTGTTGAATAAATAAAAGGTTTTTTGTGATATAAAAATGTAATGTATATCATAGTATAGATATTTTTTTTGTGCTATCTTTATAAACAAAATGTACAAATGTATGTCTTATACAAATAAAGATATTGGACAAACCGTGAGGGAGTGATAGTACAAATTTGATGTAATTTAGTTGCGAAAACGCACAGAGGGCATGGCTCTCTTTCGAGTATAGCTTTGTTGATACCCCGTTAGACTGGTTTTCATACAAATCGTTCGGAACCAGTTTTCCCGAGAAATATTGGCACGGCCGGTATATAAGGCATCACCAGTGCTGTCGTCCGCATAGCAATGAATGCTACCAGTTAGCAACATATCATTGATATGCAGGAGAAACAGCGTTGGTGATAGCACGCAGCCTTGTGGAACACCAGCGTTGATAGGCTTGAGATCAGAGCATGCACCGTCTACTACGACCTTGATGCTCCGATCAGCAAGGAAACTGGTGATCCATTTGCACAATTTCTCGGGAAGCCCATAGGAAAGAAGCTTCGAAAGAAGCGCTTTGTGCCAGACCCGATCAAAGGCCTTCGCTACGTCCAAACTAACGGCTAATGCCTCCCCCTTGGACTCTACTGCCTCCGCCCATCTATGAGTTAAGTAGACTAGAAGATCACCAGCTGATCGACCCCGACGAAAACCGTACTAGCGGTCACTAATCAGCTGGTGATCCTCAAGGTACCTCATGAGCTGGCAGTTTATAATGGCTTCCATTATTTTGGAGAACAAGGAGGTGATGGCGATAGGCCTGTAGTTGGACAGGTCTGAGCGGTCGCCTTTTTTAGGGATCGGGTGCACCAAAGCTGTCTTCCATGAATTCGGGACTACGCCTAGGGAGTAGGAGTACCGAAAAAGACGCGTTAAAACCGGTGCCAACTTCGGAGCACACGTCTTCAGCACAATGGGAGGGACTCCATCGGGCCCACTCGACTTGCTGACGTTTAGGGAGAAGAGTGCTTTGCGGACCGAGCGCTGTGTAAATCGCACATCCGCCATGGAGCACTCACATCGCGGGATGGTCGGCGGTGTGTTCCCCCGTCATCTAGAGTCGAGTTGGACGCAAAAAGAGAGCTCAACAGATCGGCTTTCTCCTTTGCGGCATGGGCCAGTGAGTCGTTCTCTCTGTGCAGAGATGGAAGAGATGGCTGACAGAAATTCCCTTGGACAGCCTTGGAGAGAGACCAGAATGCACGGGTTCGCGAAGGAAGGCGAACTAGCTTCTCGCCAATTCTGCCGATGTGCTCAGACCTTGCCTTGGCAATGACGCTTTTGAAGGACCTGGAGGCGGAATTATACTTCTTTTTAAGTGCGCTGGTGTTTACATCCCGAGACGTTGATGCGTCAGCCCAGGCCTGGTAGCACTCCTGCTTATAGCGTGGTGCTATTTTGCAGGAGCGACCAAACCATGGCTGGGATCTGCCTCCAATGGGCACCACAGAGGATGGAATAAAAAGTTCCATACCCTGAAGTACCACATCAGCAACAGAATCGGCAACAACGCTGGGATCTTCCGGCGAGAAGCAAACCCGCCCCCAAGGGTAGGATGCAAAAAAAGACCGCATCCCATCCCAATCAGCTGACCTATAGTGCCAAACACGGCGGCAAGCTGTAGATCGCAACTGCGATTGGAGCGTGAGTGGCACCGTACTCCGGATCAGACAATGGTCCGAAGAGCCCAGAGGGGCATCGACGGAGACCTGATATCCGTCCGGATGAGAGGTCAGCAGAAGGTCCAACAGGGAAGGTACATGGTCTTCCACATCTGGGATCCGCGTGGGCGAAGTAACCAGTTGTGTTAGACCATATGCCAAAGCAAAGTAATAGACAGATCTACCCGCATGATCGGTTAAACGAGAACCAAGCCATTCAGCGTGGTGGGTGTTGAAATCACCGAGTATCACGATCTCTGCGGATGGGACCTGTTGTAGCACGGAGTCTGCAACCATTTGGACGTAGTCGATGAGTCGGTCTGTGTCGCCATTACCGCTATGGGACCTATAGAGGCACCCATAGACGCGGGGATGGTCGTCGCTGTCTACGCGCAGCCATAGAATGGACAGGTCCGTACCTTCAAGACTGCCGAGGCGTCGAAAACAGATGTCCTCTCTGACATACACGCAAACTCCAGCCCGGGGCACAAACGAGTGTTAAAAGTCGACGCCCTTGTGTGTTATGCCGTTGCGGGGTTCACGTACGTTGTTCCCGAACCCAACGTAGGTGTCTTAGGAGGTTGCGGAGTCCGCTGCTGAACGAGCCGTGACAAAGACCTTCCCTCCTTTGTTTTTCCTTTTCAATCAGATTTGATAGACCACACATCCTCGCTTAAGAACACTGATTGAAATAAAAAAAACACCCTAATTTCAATAGAGAAGATGGCGGTATTACCATCTACTTGCGATCGTATGATTAATAAAACTAAACCCAAACCCAAGCATACAACTCTTCACAAAGATTAGTAGCATTCTTGAAACACAGAAAAACACAACCTGCCCTTTTGCATAGTAGTCGAAAAAAGGTAAGGGTTTATATCATGTATGGGCAACAACCGGCCCGCGGGCTGGATCTGACCCGCTGTAAGATATGATCCGGCCCGCGAGACATTTTGCAAAAAACCCAATTAAAAAAATATTACATTAGGTACTTATACTCACGGCATTGACAGTGAGGCGGCAAACATCAAAAGAGTTGATGTTTGATGTTTGTCGCCTCACACTTTGATAATCGCCGCCACTCGGCTTGCTCGATCAAACTGTTTGAGATTTGCCGCCTCACGAGCGACAAATCAAAAGATTTATTGCTTCTCAATTATTCTAACCTAGTTTATTCAAGATTATTCCTTCATTTTGCCTATATAAGCGGGTGGATGGCCCAAACGTTAGTTCAGTTCCATTTGAGCTACCGAGGTGATAATTTGGACAAGCGATATCCTGGCAAACTGCTCTAGCCGTCAACTTGCTTTGTGACTTTGTGTGTATCTTGTGTGGATCTTGTGTGGTTACTAACTATAGTTTTTATTAAGTTTATTGAACAAAAAATTAACAAAAATTATGTCTGGTGGAAAGAATCGAAAAGTAGATACCGGTCGGTCGATAGGTCGCCAGTTTCAAGAAAAATGAACTGAAAAATTATTTTTTATCTTGCACTATGGTAAGCCTATTTGTTTGCTGTGTAATGAATCCATTTTAGTAATGAAAGAATTTAATATAGAGAGGCATTACTCAACTAAGCATGCTGCGCTGCACTCACTGACATGACAATTAAGAACAGAAAAAATCTTACCGCAAATTTGGAAAAATAGCAACAAATGTTTTATGAACAAAGAACACAATTTGATAATGTTGTGAAAGCTAGTTTTATACTTAGCTCAAAATTGGCAAAGACATGAAAACCATTTGCCGAAGGAGAATTTATCAAGGAGTGTATGTCAGAAGATTGCGATATTTTGTGTCCTGAAAAGAAAAATGAATTTGAAAAAATTAGTTTGCCAAGACGAACTGTTGTTCGACGTATAGAAATGATGCATAATGATATAAAAACAACATTGACTGACCGTATGGCTGGTTTTGAATCATTTTCCATAGCATTAGACGAGAGTACCTCAACTGACACAGCTCAACTGGCTATATTTATTCGAGGTGTTGATAAGGAGTTCACTGTTACTGAGGAATTGCTTGCTTTACAGCCGCTTAAAGGAACCATCACAGGAGAGGATATTTTTATTGAAGTTTAAAAGGTATTCACAAGTTTTGGCTTGCCATAGTCAAAATTAATTGAAGTATGCATTGCTGGTGCACCTTCTATGGTCGGATTACGCAAAGGTTTCATTGGAATTTTGAATGAAAAATCAACAGAAATAAATGTACACAAAGATGATTTGACAGTCCTTCATTGCATTATCCACCAACAGAACTTGTGTTCTAAGTCCATTCTACTCCAGAATGTTATGAATATGGTAGTAAAAACCATCAACTTTATTCGATCTCGAGGGCTTAACTATCATCTGTTCAAGGCGTTTTTGGATAAAATATCAGCTGAATATAACGACGTAATATATTATTGTGAAATCAGATGGCTGAGCAAAAGAAAAATGTTGAAACGGTTTTACGAGCTTAGAAATGAGATAGCAGACTTTATAAAAATAAAAGATAAACCAATATCTGAATTATGTGACCCAAAATGGATATGTGAGTTGGCATTTCTGGTCAATCTTACAGGCTATTTGAATGATTTAAATTTGA
This sequence comes from Parnassius glacialis, assembly GCA_033319125.1. Lineage (NCBI taxonomy): Eukaryota > Metazoa > Arthropoda > Insecta > Lepidoptera > Papilionidae > Parnassius > Parnassius glacialis. The sequence continues at coordinate 14,080,420 of JAVANC010000019.1, read as the reverse complement.
AACTTCAAAAACAAGGACAGTTAGTAAATGATTTGTACAGCCATTTGAAAGCGTTTCAGATCAAACAACGCTTGTGGGAGTCACAGATGCTGTCTGGTAACAGTTACCATTTCAACAGGCACTCTGCGTATGAAAACATTGCTTATGCTCAATATGTTGAAGTACTCAATTAATGTAATTAGTGTCAATGAAAGTAAACAATTTTCGAATAGATCGCTAGAATTCAAAAATATGAAAAACTGTTTCAGTTTATTTGCTACTCTTACAAAATATAATGTACAAAACGCTCCAATATACTTACAAATTTAGTTGATCGAGATTCAAGAAAACTCACTTCTAAAATCCAAATTTGAAGACGTAGAGTTGTGCGATTTCTACAAAAAATACCTAGAAAACAACAATTTTCCGCAGCTTAGAAAATTCGCAAGAAGATTGATTTGTGCGTTTGGCAGTACTTATTAATGCGAACAGTTCTATTTCATTGATAAAAGTTAATAAATCAACACATCGTAACTAACGATTATTTGGAAAATTCTTTACGTCTTTTTATCAATGGAATTAATCCAAATATCGATGGCTTAGTTTCCCAAACTCATGCTCAAGTGTCTCATTGATTTCGGTGTTGTTAACTTTGGTGCAAATTTAAGGATTTAATTATACCATTTTATTACATTTCATTTTGTTATTTTAATAAATTGTACTATAATAACATTGTCGTATTATTTCATGTCTAATATCTATCGCAAAAAATATTATCACTACTTTAAAATGCACTAAGTACTTTTAAACACGGCCCGCGAACGTATTTGCACGCTAATGTTTGGCCATCAACATGTCAAAGGTTGCCCATACCTGGTTTATATTGACAGAATTATTGTGATTAAGACCGGTCGCCCCGCAATATTCCCGTCCGGCCGGCTGTATGCTGGTGACTTGAGGTAAAGCTCGCGAAATCACTGCGCGGTTCAAATTGAATAACCTTGTAATGTTTCATGATAATGATTTTTTTTATTATGGTTTACCTATACTTTTTTATTTTACTGTAAATGTTACATAAATATAACACTATTGTACAAAAAGACACCATCCTTATTGCTTGGCGCAATCTGCACTTGACGGTTATTGAAAAAAAATATCCAAAATATTGTTCAAGGGTATTTTCTCTAACTATGCTCAGTTCCTTCAAAATTCATTCAGTAGTTTCAAA
>JAVANC010000019.1:14041713-14074213 GCA_033319125.1 Parnassius glacialis | reverse complement strand
AGGTTCAACTAATAATGTTTCTTGTAAACACAATTGTAAAATTCCTGTTTTAATTTTTTCCAATGGTTAATTGATGAAACGTAGTCAAGATCACTGCACATAAAATACATTTAATTAAAATTGACACACGACCTATTTGGCTTTCTACTTACAACTCGGCGGAAATTTGAAAAGAAGATTTTGTCTTTTCACACAAGTATTGTTTACAACTGGCGTGGTTTCGAAAAGCGTTATTAAGTGTCAGCGGTATATAATCAATTAAATACTGAACTTTTTTGTTTATTTTTGTTATATCTTTTTAAAAACTGACGCCATCTCACTATTTTTTTTGTAACGCATAAGTTAGATTAACTTGGATAAGTTTGTATTTTTTTTAATTTTATCACAAAATTTTCGCAATAAATTATTACCGTTTCTACAGTGATTCTCTCCTCTTAGTTTCGGCGTGACTTTAGGATGTTATAATGAGTCACCGTCAGTTACTAAGCGGCCATAAATCATTATATGTATGTATAGACATACATATATAAATTTTTTGATTTTAATATTAATGTTTATTTGAATTTTGATTGATTTTTTGAAACCTGGTAATTTTTTTTTATACCAATTGATGGGCCTGAGTATAATTCCAGTTTTGCTCTTTGGCTGAAGTTATTTTTTATTTCATGCTCAACTGCAGACAAAGCTATATTTTTTTTAAGCATTTCTAAAACAAAATTTTACCTCTTCTTCTTCTTATAATAGCTCCTGCACCTAACACGGCGGAATAGTTATTATTATCTATAAGACCATTTGCAGAAACAGTTTTTGTTAACAGTTATGAGTGTAACATTTTATCAGCTGCTTTGTTTATAGTGGCTTGAGCAACACTTTGCCGGTTTCTGTACAGAAAATGATACTGGCTTTGCAAATATAGATGGCCGCTACCATTGAATATAATACCCGCTATGTTACACTTATTTACATAGAAACTTTAATTATCATTTGCATACAATTCTAAATGGCACTTTTACACAAGAACGTAAACTTTTAGATCAGGCCATCTTCTTTTTCACTAATTTAGTGAAAAGTAAAACAAACCAATAGGTCCGTGATTTAAAATTTCTTGCAACTTTTTATAGAAAAGCATGAACTTATCATAATATAATAGTCAATCATTAAGCCATGTGATAAAACTTTTAAGTTTGCCAGTCAAACATTAATGATGATATTCGGGTCATTATACTGGAAATAGACTTTTAAATATTTTGTAGTACAATTGATAATCTTCAGTATGATTGACCGTGTATATGACTTTTATAAGTCTATGTCATTTTTAATGAAAATTATTGCAGATAAAAGCCCTTTCACATTTATTGTATTCTCGAATTAAATTAATCAAAATGAAAATAAGAATTTTGGCTCTTTATAACTGATCTTTAAATGTAAAACACTGACTTGAAATTATATAATTATCGGCATTTTTGTAATTCATTGAACTTTTTAAAGATTGTGTTGAAACTCTACTGGTAAAAAAAACAAATACATATATTATAGTTCTTGATGAAATAAAGTATGCGCGTTACATCGCATCCAATCAAGAATTTCTAATGTAATTCTTGGTGTAAAGCTAAGACGTGATAATAACTGTAAACAATAGAATAAAAAAATAATGAAAACATTTAAAATACTTGCTTTATAAACTAATAAATATTATTTGACCGTAATAAAATAAAAGAAGGTAATTTTCGGCATGAAAGTTAAAAAATAGATTTTCGATTATTTTTGCAATATCTAACAGCCAGATCAGCGCGTGATTCTGATCCATCTAAAGATGCTTAATTTCAGCAAGCACTGTCAAATTCAATAGGAGTGACAGAAAAACGGTTCTTGATATAGAAGAGTAAATAAATTATTTAACCTGTAAAGCAAAATCACTTTATTAAAAATCAAAATAGCCCAATAGCTTTAACCAATGCATTATGCTATATAACATGAGATATATAATTGTACGAGTGCTTACAATACTTAACATTATTTTACTGAAATCTCAGAAAGTTTTTTTTAATAGAATAAGGATGACAAACGAGCACACAGTCCACCTGATGGTAAGTGGTTGCTACGGCCCATAGACATCTAAATCTATTCTCGATTACGTATCAAAATGTAGATGCGTTGTCACCCGTGAGGACAAAGATGTAATGCCTCGTTTCCAATAAAAAGGTTCTCCGGTTCTCTACACTCACCATACCAAACACAGCAGGGTTAAACTGCTATTTTACATGGTATGCCGTGAGAGCGTGGTCCTTCCCCGGTCGAGCCGACCCATTCGTGCTACAACTATACCTACTACTAATATAGCTGCAGCATGGCTCTATCACGTAAGAAAAAATTGACGTTGAAAATTTACGTATTTACAGAAGCAGCTTTGCAATTATTTTCTATTGAGTGAATTTTTGTGGAATCGTGTTTTGCAAACCGCCACCTGAAATACGTACAATGTTTTTTCGATAACGATGTGAAATTACAAAACGATCCCCATGCATATCAATGTGGCTCTATTCAGCGTCTTAATATGAACATACCTCGAAATTCAGAGATTTTAAAAGTTTTCTTGCGTAGATAATGGAAGATATAATATTATATTATATTATTACTGTCCCGTGTGAGGTAACCTTTATACTTATATACATATTCTCATCATATTTTTATGGTTGGTTAGAAAAATTATATCTAAATGCAAACTTTCACAGGGTAAATTTTTTTTTACTATTTTTACCCAGCAAGTAGTAAAGCAACTACAATCCCATCGGTAAGTGGTTATGTAGCCTGAGATGGTGAATTGCACTGACTTAACAAAAACCTATTCACTCTTGCCTAATAGTACTAAGTAAGTATTATTTGCGACCTATTTGAGTGTGTGTGCTGTGTGTGTGTGTGAAGAAAAGCGTATGAGAATACGTGAAGAGGAATAAAGGTTGAGTACTACTTTGCTTACCTGTACGAGGTTGCCACTCGAGAACCTTTCTTCCTGTTTTTTATATGTTTTCCAAGTTATATAGCCAGCCCATTGCCATTTCACTGTAATATTCCGTTGGGCTATGTCAGTTACTCTGGTTCTACTGCGAATATCTTCATTTCTAACTTTACCACGTAGAGAAACCCCTCTCCAATTTAAAATTTTTACATTTTTTAGATGATAGTTTGTCTAACATAAAAAAAAAACAAAACCCAAGTATGTCTTTATATAGTTATTTATACTTAGGGAAGCACCATTTTTTATTTATTTAAATTGTTTGATTTAATTTGATAACAGTGTACCTAAATGTAAGTATCTGTATCTATTTTCCCCTCCAATAATATTTTATAAAGTCATACTCATAAAAACAGCGTTTTATTGTAATACATAATTATAAAATTCAGTATAAACTAATTAATAAAAATGTGCAACAATAAAATTACATAGGTATTAAAAGCTATCGAAATCTAAGTAACGAGAGCATGTTCGTCGTTATACATCTAAATTATATAAACATGCATTTTTCAATTTCACTAATCAACGTCGTCGCGAAAATTTATTCTTCTTTGGGCACTTTAAAAATTAATTTATTTAGAAAATAATATTTACAGTTACCAGTGTACTACTATAGTTGTTGTTAGGAGCACTAAGCTCGAAGTTGTTGACGAGTATGTTTACCTGGGACAAATAGTCTGACTAGGTAAGTCCAACTTCGACCGAGAGGTCAATCGACGAATTCAACTCGGCTGGGCAGCGTTCGGGAAACTACGACACATCTTATCGTTAGGCATACCTCAAAACCTTAAAACAAAACTGTTCAACCAGTGCGTGTTTGCCAGTGATGAATTACGGATCTGAGATGTGGTCCTTCGCTGCTGGCCGTATGAGGAAACTCGAAGTCGCTCAGCGAGCTGTGGAGAGGGCTGTACTCGGGGTTCCTCTGTATTATAAACTTAGAAATGAGGATATCCGCAGTAAAACCAGAGTAACCTACATAGCCCAACGGATTAGTAAACTGAAGTAGCAGTGGGCCGGTTCATATAGCTCGAAGAACCGACAACCGATGGGGAAGAAGGGTTCTCGAGTGGCAGCCTCGTACCGGTAGGCGAAGTGTTGGGTGACCCCCCACGAGATGGAGTGACGACCTGGTAAGACATGCAGGAAGTCGATGGATGCAGGTGGTTCAGGACCGTGCTTTGTAGCATTCCTTGGGGGAGGCCTATTGTCAGCAGTGGACTTATGAAAATCTGTAATGATGATGATGATGATGAGTTTAGTTTGAAGAAAATCGTGTAGCCCATCACGATGGGCTACACGATGTGTGTGAACTTGCATACATTTTACTTCTGATAAAGAAACTGACTTAACTCTCGTCCGATAGAAATCTGCATTGTGCGGTGTCTCTGAATGTAACAAGATATTTTGACGAGCAAAACTTCATTTATTTAAGCCTATCAAATATTTAGGCCTAAACATACATTGGTCTGCTCTTAGACAGCCTTATGGGAGAGTATCTGCCATAGTTGTCGGTCTTGACAAGCTGGTTGGGAATCGTAGTTTTATTATCATTTTAAGTTATTATCAAGAAAATGATGCTATGCATCTGCTTTTTAATTTCCCTCTGTCGTCTCTTTCTTTGTGGGTGTCGCCCATGAGATTATTTGCTGTAGTGAATTCGTGGAGAACTCATTCGTCTTTAGTTATATTTTATATCCCTGTCAATATGTACCAAAATTTCAGGAAAATATACATCTAAAAATTGTAAGCTGAATGAAAACAAAGCTATTTAGAAATCAAGAATTCAAAGAACAACTTTGTTTTATTTCACAGTTTTATAACCGCAACTACTGCAAAACTTGTGCTTTGTAGAAATGCATGAATTGCAGATCCCCTATAAAAGTTTTCCTTTACTCTGCATATACGAGTATACAGTTTAAACAACATTTTTATTATCGTTACTATTTTTTACCTTCGTCAGTAAAACAATCTTTGATGACATAAACATAAATTTTTGATAGTGACACCTCAAACGGAATAATGAAATCTATGTAATGACTGATAATGACAGCGTTTTTTTACCTTGGTGTCGGTATATGAGAATCGCGGTAAGAGACGACTTTGTGAAACGCTGTACGGCTTTCGACAGACGACGGTATAAGCATATTGTCATATATTATCATAACGTTGTCTCATATAACAGTAAAAAAAATAATTTTAAATGTATCATAAGCAAGAATATTTTATATTTCGCTTAAAGTGTTGTGAAGGAATTAACGTGAAATACGCACTAGTTATGTTTTTTTTTATATGATAAGGGTGACAAACGAGCACACAGTCCACCTGATGGTAAGTGGTTGCTGCGGCCCATAGACATCTACATCTATCCTCTATTACAAATCAAAATGTAGATGCGTTGTCACCCGTGAGGACTAAGATGGAATGCCACATTTCCAGCCAAAAGGGCCTCCGGCCACCTGCACTCACCAAGCGAAACGCAGAGGTAAACCTCTACTTCACGCTGGTATTCTGTGAGGTCGTAGTACCACCCCGGTTCGAGCCGGCCCATCCGTGCGACAGCATAAACTGCCGCGTGGCTCTACCACTGTTATATGTGAGAAACTCGTACTAAAATATAAAATTTATAGTTCATTAGAATTTCTTCGTTCTATACTAGTTTAAGATGTTAAGTAATTAATTCATTATAATAAGTAATATTTTAATAAGTAATTTCATTAATATTGCGAATCCCTGCTCCATCCACAGACATGAACCTAGGACTGGAGCAATAAATTTTACACCATACATGTACTTGTTTCATGCGAGAATTAAAGCGCGGCCCGCAGCGCAGTAACTAAACACTTAGCCGTTGCCCTCATGTGAAAAAAGTCATTTATTGTAAATATTTTTGTAGATATTTGTAAAATTAGCGATATCATAAAAATATCTAAAAAAGCACCCCACGCTTTTTTACAATTTTTTTTTATGTTAATCACTATTCTCTTATTTTAAACTTACTGAAAATTATTTCCTATTTTTTAGTTCGGTTATCTACACTTATGTAGTTATGTACGCTTACGTGTTTTAGTCTATTTTAAACTATTATTTATTTTCTATTTTTCAATGCGGCTAACTGCAAAAGTTTTTTTTTTTGAAACGTAGTTCTTTTAGGCGGCTTACAGTAGATTGAACTGGCAGAAATTGTAGTTTTTTTATGAACTATTTCGTAACCTAACCATTCCATCTAATGCATCAACGTTACATGGGAGTTTCCCTGTCAACTTCAATCAATCAATTTCTTCTATTCGAATACCGTCCAGACACCTTCCGCGACTGAGTACTAAATAAGCTTCTCCAGCGGCAAATAGTCGAGAACCTAGACAAATAACTACATGATCAACTGTTCAGTCTTGCATTTTGTGGACAGTTAATGCCCATATTAGGATCAATGGCAACATTCGTCTTTCAGCGGTACCATAGATATATATTGCAGGAAACTTTATGGACATTGGTTTAACTACATGTATAACGTCTAGTCCGAAATCGATACGGACAGGCGGTATGTTTATATCATATACTTGATCCCTTCCAAAATGTGTGTCTCAAAGATCAAACCGTGCATGTCTCAATACACTGCTAAGAACAATAGTTAAATGATGTACAAAACTCCCTAACTACCCAAATCAAATTTCATTTCATATCGTATCTTAAACTCACCAAGGCATATGTTCTTACAACAACTACAATTAAGATGGTTTTCGTTTATTTTTATTTAAATTTGGAGTGCCGTGTTAACTCAGCGGCCTAACGCTCGCTGTAAATTTCACAGTACGCGAGCAACCCGGGTTCGATCCCCGCCGGCACAAATGAAATTGTTAATTGCAATTTTAAGTGCTGATTTACCACGTGTTCGGCGGTGAAGTAAAATAACGTGAGGAAACCTGCATGTCTGCGAAATGAAAAAAACCGGCCAAGTGCGAGTCGGACTCGCGCACCAAGGGTTCCGTTACAAATCCGTAGGTATATAAGTTTAAAATTATTAAAAATATTTTTATTATATGATGTAACTAAAAATGTATCCTTTTTGCAATTTTTTCTTTATCTGAGCTATAAAAAGTAGCTTCGTACCAAATGTCAAGATTCTAAGTTCACGGGAAGTACCCCGTAGGTTTTGAATCCCTTGCGAAGGTCGAAAATTTTCGCCATAAACGGCTGTATCTTTTGATTGCATTGGTTTAGAAGTTTGATTTTTTCACATCTTCAAGTGTAAGTAGACTTGAGTATTTGATATGAATTTCAGCTTCGCGTTCCTGAAAAAAGGGTCTTGACAGACAGACAGACGGACAACAAAGTGATCCTATAAGGGTTCCGTTTTTTCCTTTTGAGGTACGGAACCCTAAAAAAATATATATTTCGAAGACATGTAAAGTCCGCCAACATGCATTGGGGTATCGCGGTGGATAACTCCTTGCCCTTAAACCCTCTCAGAAGCTAGAGGAAGCCTGCGGCCAGCGTATATAGGCTTTAGTAACTTTAACTTCTTAGTTCATTATATTTGAATCGGTATCTAAATCTTAATATGACAATCCTTTAAATAACTAATGTGTATTGATGAAGACTGGGACTTCATTGCATCTTAAACAATTAAGAAAGATTTAAAGTGTATTAGTCAAGTAATTTGCAACAACCTTAAACGAAGTAGATGATGTCGCATAATTTATCTTGTTAAGCTGTGCTTAGCCTTAAGCTCATACATCAGCTTTTCTTGAAACATGATAAACAATATATTTTAAAATATTTTCTTCTTCATTATCAACATGTAAGATCACTGCCTGATGAACATTACTCTTCTTTACTCTCGCCGCAACGCTTGGCAGGTGAATTGATGATTATAATAAAAATACGTTTTAGTCGCTGCTCTGTGTTACTAGTCTAAGTATTATTTGTCTTATCAAGTGATCGTTACACTACCATATACCATATGGGATCTTCATAAAACTTTCCATGGTCGTCATTTACGACGCCACCTGGACGAGAATACTACGATGATAATGTACAACATGAAATAAGACTTGAATAAGAACAAGTATGTGTGTAAAAAGTATTTTTCAGTATGACTTAATATAACTAATTAACTTATTTAAAATTTTACGAATAAGTTTTCCTCTTCCTCTTTCTTCATCTGCCTAGGTGTCCACCTTCTTAGATCTTTCTACCGCCAACCAGCTATGGCGTGCACTGATGTGTTCCGGTCTGTAGGGTATAGAGAGTCAGTTCTAATCACTGGCTGTGAGGTCTATCACCTTGGTCCTCAGATCACTTAGATCAAGTGGTCACTTACCATCAGGTGGACTGTACGTTCATTTTTGACTTCAATTTTGTAAATTAATGTCTTTTGGCCAAAAAACTATCCATCTTCTTCCTGAAATATGTATTTCTCTAACTTTGCCTTTCTTTGGATTTTATTTGTATTGTTTAGGTTTTAAAGGATGCACGGATAAGGATTTATACGCATGTGAATATTGTAGCAACATAGTTTCGGCGCTGATACGAGCAGTAATCTCCTGTGGTAAATATGAGCAACTCTTACAAGAAATTCATGCGGCTTGCATAATATTTACCTCATATTTTCGGAAGGGATTTGTTTTGAATAGTTTACTCAAAAAGTAATTGGTGCTGATTTCTAACAGTAATCAATACATATTACGCACATAAAGATAAAATGAAAGTGCCTGTTTCTAATACAGAAACAAATGCTTTCGTTTAAATTCAGGGGGTTATTTTTTATGGTATTAAGAGATAAATATCAATTTAAATTTTTTTTCGGTATGTCTGTCTGTCCATCCGGGCTATTCACCGGAATGACCGAACCGAATTTGACGAAACTTTACGAACGAGAGATCTAGGATAATATTTTATTGGAAAGGACAAAGGAAATTTTTATGTAGATATCGTTAATCTGATAAGTTAAAAAAGTTTTTAAAATTACTTAATATAATTTATCACGTTAACTGTCTGGTTTTGAAACACAATAGTAAGACAATAGCAATGACCTATATGTAGTGCACGGGACAGCGAAAGGGTTAAGAGACATTAACATTTTTTTGCAATTTAACACCAAAAATATCCTTACATTTTTTCTTTCATCTCTGAAACTTTTGATGCAAAACAGATATTCAGCATTTTTATTCACTATTTTACAAAAAAAAAATATTAATGTTTAGAGGTAAATTAAAAATACCTTATTTACAAAAAATTAATAGATCTTAATTTTTTATTTGAAACATTTTCTATATCGCACAGAGTTTTCGAGATAATCATAAAATAACTGATTTGTGAGTGATTTTTCGATAATTGAACTACTTGCAAAGTAAAAGTCTATTTATACAATGCAATTTTCTTGCCTGTTGCATACAATTAAATTGAAGCAAAAATGACTTGCATGATTTAAACAACACCTAACATTCTTGATCTCTCGGACAAGTTTGGTTTCAAAAGTTTTCTTGATGCATTTTTTATGAAATTCTTGTATTCAATTGGGTTTTTTTGTAATTTGGAAACATGAGTGTAGAGAGTGTGTTGATCGTTGCTTCTTTTCTGAGACAAGAAATATTGAGAAAACATCTTTAAAAAAGCGTTGTATCAAAAAACGGATAGCAAAAAGAGAGGTTCTCGGAGCATCTAACATTTTTTGTGGAATACAAACAAAGAACGAAGATGATTTTTATGACATGTTTCGTGTGTGCTATTATGTGTGTGTATTATTATTTGTTAGATAAATTTGGTTTTTTATACAAAGGCAAAATACAACAATGCGTTATGCTATTCCTGTTCGAACGAAACTAGAAATAATATTAAAATATTTGGCGACAGGAGATTCATTAGGTACATTGTCACAATCAAAATCAACTACAAATTCCTGTGAAAATGCTACTTACTAGTGCAGCATTACGCGCATCACAATTTTTGTCATTTACATTTTCGGTATTCCATAAACACTCGAAACTAATAAAATCTCAATGAACTTCATTAAATCAGCAAACCGAATTATAACACTTTTTTCATAAACACCTCTCTTCTAAAACGGTCAAAACTGAAATAAAAAAAATTGTCAATGCAAATTCGTGCAATACTTGAAGCAACACTTCAAAAACTGTCACAAGCACGTACAAGGTTATGTTTTGACAAGTCAAAACTATAAATGGGCCTTAATACCAGGCTAAAAGATTCTAATTGTTGCCAATTACTCATAAAAAGTTTTTAAATATGTCCTTATTCTTCGAAAACATATCTATCAACCGAGATCCGTTTGGTTTAGAATCGAAAATTGGTTTTAATTGCTAAAAACGAATTAATTGAAAATTAAATGTAAACTATTTAATTTCGATCTCAAAAAATAAATTTTCTTTGTCGCTATTGTTTCTTGAAGTATTTATCAAAGTGTGGTGTCAGCGAAGATTAGAAATATAATTTTATGACACTTGTTGAACCATACTTTCACCAAATTTTTTCCTAGTAAACTAAGATTTATTGTAGATCTGCAGGGTTTTCGCTTAATTTATATGCGGTCAAAGCTGCGGGTAATTGCTACTTGATAATATATAACGATAGAATAGAATAGAATATTTTTTTTATTCAATATATATTACATGTGTAATTCTTATTGAAAGTAATTTTTACTTTACTTGTTCGAAAAAAAAACGCTCTGTCCTGGGAAGAACCAGCAAGAAACCCAGCGGGACTTTTTTTAAATAAATTTTACAATATAAATGATTACGATCTATTTTCAAAATTTATTTTAGAAACTGCTTGGAAGCGATCACCTCATTCCCAGGGGTTATTATTAACCATGTATTCATTTATACTATAATAACCCTTTTTATACATTTTCAGCTTAATAAAACATTTAAACTTGGTAATAGAGAAAACCTGTACACTTTCCGGGACCTTGTTGTAATAGTAATAAATTATTGATCCTGTGGAGTCGAGAAACTGGCATCACTAGCTTGTGTTTGTTCCTAGTGTTTACAGAATGTATATAACTTTTTTTTACTAAAACTACCTTTGTTTTTGTGAACATACATTAAATTTTGGTAAATATTCAGAGAGATATTTATCATTATCATAATCTTTATTACAATCAAATGGTAACAATACATGTGATGTTTTAAAAATAGTCCGCATTTGAACACGGTTTGGGCGTAGCAATTATAAAAAAATTTATTACATTATTGAATATTATTATTAAATTACGTTATTAGATTTACTTTGTTAATTTACATTATTAGATTACATCATTAAGTAACGTTTTTAAATTAGGTATACAATATTAGATAAATTAATGAAAATTCTATAAATTCAATTCTAATTCTATTACAATTCTTATTCTATAATAACCTTTCTAATTCATTGCTATCAAACAGTCTTACATACAATAAATAACTCATTCAATCAGTCAATCCAATGCCATCAAAAACATAACCTGTAAAAAAAGCCAAGTCTCGCAACTCAGTTCTTCTACCGTAAAAAGTTGTGAGATCCATGTAATAGCAAGTCGGTTAATTTATTCAATGTCGGTTAAATATTCCTACTTAAAGGTCCTTCTGTCTTAAATTATTACGTAATTAGCTAACCTAACAACATCTTATAGTGACCACATCAATATTAAAAATCTTTTATATTTTAAACAAATAGATTGACTTTTTTTTCTTTTTTAATGCTATTTCTATAAAATTCTCATAGAGGGAGCATGTCTGAAGATATGTTACACTAAATGCAACAATGTGCCGTGCCTTACCTGACCATTAATACAGTGACTTGTATTTAATGAAATCTTACTCGGGCTTAAAAAATTAAAAAACAAGCGCAGTCGTTTTTCTATTTTTAAAAAACGTTATCACCGCACTAGCGTTTTCTTCTGAATCGTGGGGGCAGTTTATAGACAAATTTCACAAAGACAATCATCCAGACCCGGAACAATTATTTGTGGGTCATAGAAATACTTCTTCCGTGCGGGGTAGAACCCGGTCATGGTGCCGTCACACAAGTTTAATTATTATTACTATGTATGTAGTAATAATAACACTTGGTTATTTTAACAGTGGTAGAGCCACGAGGCAGCTTTTGCTGTCGCACGGATGGGCCGGCTCGAACCGGGGTGGTACCACGACCTCACAGAAAACCAGCGCGAAGTAGAGATTTACCTCTGCGTTTCGCTTGGTGAGTGCAGGTGGCCGGGGGCCCTTTTTGCTGGAAATGAGGCATACCATCTTAGTCCTCACGGGTGACAACGCATCTACGTTTTGATTTGTAATAGAGGATAGATGTAGATGTCTATGGGCCGCAGAAGCCACTTACCATCAGGTGGACTGTGTGCTCGTTTGTCACCCTTTTCGTATAAAAAAAATGCTACATTTTATGTTAACAACAATAAAAAAATAAAAAATTTAATTATGTACCTACTTCAAGAGCTTTATCTTGAACATATAATTTTATTAATTAGCTGGTACCCGGCGCGTTGCAGCCGCAGAAAAATAATTATGGAAACATCGTTTTATTAAATTTGGAAAAGTTGTATTATGTAATTAGGAATGATAATACATTCATTGAAGTTGAATGATATATAACTTTTAGATACATGTCTGGATACGATACGCGCATCACGTGTTGTAAGTTAATTGTATTATGCCTATAACCTTTGCGCAAGTGCAAGCATAAAAGTTTACAAAGTTTAACAGCAATCTGATGATTGGTATGGCAGCGCATAACATAGAAACAAACAAACAGTATTTTTATTTATTATAGTTTTCTATTTAGTTTTTTTCTATTTAGTATGCCTAGTAAAATCTCCCAGTATTTGTGCATTTTACTTAAACATACCACACATTACTAGTTTCAGTAGGCTTTAAGTAAAAACGGAAATCTCGATTCATTAATATCCATTATAATTAATATGCTGGCGTTAGAAAGCGATTGATAGAGGTCGAGGCTTATTATACTGTTAAAGTATCTTAGCTTTAATTTTTATACTTGTATTTGTAATTTTTTTTCTTACACAAGTAGGCGAACTTTTAAAAAAATTATATAGGTATTTTAAAACATTTTTGAATAGTTCTGGTCAATTAACTTATCCACATCACAGCCATTATCGTAACAATATTGAATAACTTTAAATAAATAACGAATTAAAATATTTGAAGATAGTAGGCAGTACTTCAAAAATAAATCTCAATACCTAAAAAACAGTTCTTTCTGTATTAAGATTTCAGAAATTTTATTGTTCAGAAAGTTTGCTCATGTGGTTGATAAAATTATAGTGTAGTATAGTAGTATAAACTCCTCTAGGTAAGTCAATTAATGGAAAAAGAAACGTGTTCAGGTCTGAACATTGTAACGAAGCAACACTGTGACTACGTTACCAGAACTCACGTACACCGATAGTTTTGCTGAGTATCTTTTGAAATGACGTAAATTAGTGACTGCATTGACCTCATTGCAATTGTATAAATTGTAATGATTTGTTAAATAAAATACTCTTTCACCGCTGGTCGACGTCTTCGTTATTACCACCGAGACTCGTGGTAAGACTCTCACTGCGGCCAAGACACCTTTAGCCGTCAGAATCACTGATTAGTCTTGTAAGTCTGTTTAACTGGCAATGAGAGTATCCCACCACCTAACCTTGATATCCTGTCTCTGTCCATCTGTTACCTTAGGTCTCATGGTGCTGACATCCCGCACTTCCTTATGAATTCATAAGTAGGGCTAAGGCTAATACCCTAGTCTGGGACTACTAGGACTGCTAGGGGTTACTAGGTATAGGGAACTTATTTAGGATCTGTAAGGTCTATTACTCCTTACTGACCATATTCATGTGCAGATAGGTAGTCGAGCTCTTGAAGGGTAACTATAATATATATAATACAATTATTAGTAAATAATGGATGTAGTTCGTTAATGTGTTGTTATATTTAAAAAATTACCGTACTCCTACGGAACGAAGTTGTAACAATTGCGCTGGGATCCTCAAACAATCAATATACTGTAAAAAAAGTATGTGTGCAGTTTAAGTAGTGTGCGGTAGAAGTGAAACCTTTAAATGAAATGAGATATAAAACAAAAACAGAAAATTATTTATTTCATTTGGTCATTGTAGAAGCGTGCTCATTGCAACCCCTGCCAGCCCTTTTCAGGGCTGCAATTCTACTCAGCTGCGCACCCATGCCAACGAGGGTAAGGGCGTCCCCCCAAGGCGACGCACACCAGCTCGTCCCTGTTGGTGTGGAATGCAGCGCGCAAAGCGGCGATGGGAACCGCCACCCGTCAAGCACAGCCCGACACGGCGGAAGGTGGAGGACAGAGTGCAGTGTTGGCACGTGGAATGTTAGAGGAAGCATGAGAGATAAGACGAATGAGTTGATCGAAATAATGAAAGAAAGAGAACTAGATGTCGTGTGTATGTCGGAGACCAAACGGAAGGGCAGTGGTACTGAAGAGCTCCCTAGCGGGGCATTAGCTCTATGGTCCGGAGTCCCGGAGAGCGAGAGCGCCTGTCAGGGAGTGGGGGTGCTGCTGTCTTCTCGGTTGGTCGATGTTATGACTGAATATAAGGTTGTGAACTCAAGACTTCTCTGGGTTCGCTTTAAATTGGGACTGACGAATTTATTCCCTTTGGCTGTTTATGCGCCGGTAGCTTCGTCGTCCAGGCCTGAGCTGGAGGAGTTTTGGAAGAATGTAAGAGAAGTTCTAGATTTGGCTAGGGGAAACGAAAGAATTGTTGTATGTGGTGATTTGAATGGATGGGTTACCGCTCGACCAGGGTACGAGTCGGTGCTTGGAAAGTTTGGCGATAAAAGGGTTAATGATGCTGGCAAGCTTATACTGGCGGTATGCAAGGAAAAGAATCTTCTTGTGAAAAACACTATGTTTAATCACAAGAAAATCCATATGTATACTAGAGAACAAAAGAATGAGAGAAGTATGATCGATTTGTTCCTAGTGGATGACCGACTGCGAAAACAGGTGATAGATACGCGAGTGTTCAGGGGTGATGACCTAGGAACGGATTACTATCTAGTGATTACTAGATTTAGGGGTCTATTCGCGGGTTAACGCTACCGGACGGCAGTGACAGAACCACAGTCGGTCTGTCGCATCCGAAGCTGGAAGCTTCAGGAAGCGGATACTAGGGACAAATATCATGCGAGGGTAGCCAAAAAGCTTGACACCATCTTTGGCAGAAAATAATGATAAGAGAGGAGATGAAAGAAAGATATAAGTTGCAGAAAGTTCACACGAAAGCATTGATTGAGGAAGTGCGTGAAAGGTGTAGAATGGAAGCGGACGAAAGGTTGTCGCACAACTTTAAGGAGAACTCCAAACTCTTCTGGAAAGATGTTGGAAGGACCCAAAGTGGTGCAACGGCCTTAAGAATGAACAAAGTGCTTTTGAGAACTAATGACGTCCTCTCAGAAAAATCGGACGTCATGCAGCGATGAAGCGAATTTTATAGAGAAGTGTATGCGTGTGATGATCTTAGTGAGGGATCCGGGGATGACACCGTGACTGGTACGCCAGACCCGGACCTCGATGACACTGAGGTCATCAGTATGAAAGAGATTGAACGTGCGATTCGATGTTTGAAATGTGGTAAGGCTGCGGGACTAGACAGAGTTACTGCTGAAATGGTCAAGTATGGTGGGCCTAGCGTCTGGGACAGCTTTCATCTGCTGTGCAATTTGTGCTGGCGGACGGGGGATGTCCCGGATGATTGGCGATCCGCGGTCATTGTGCCTTTATATAAAGGTAAAGGTTCACATTTTGACTGCGTGTGCTATCGGGCGATCAGCTTGACCAGTTTAGCAAGTAAAGTTTACTCGAAGGTTTTGACACGTAGGATGCAAGAGAAATCGGAAAGATTTCTATGGGAGGTACAATGCGGATTTAGACCTGGAAGAGGATGCACGGATCGAATGTTTTCTCTCCGCATGATCACGGAGAAGCTTCTGGCTGCTAACCATAAGATTTTCTGTGCTTTTGTGGATCTTGAGAAAGCATTTAATAAGGTTGTAAGGAAGAAAATGTGGGAACAGTTGCCGGGGTACGGTGTGGATGATCGATTGCTAAGGGCTGTGCAGTCACTTTACTGTGACTGTATAGCCTGTGTGCGGGTAGGGCATGACCTGTCACCCATGCTTAGCGTCCAAACGGGCGTAAAACAGGGTTGTGTCATGTCTTCCTGGCTGTTCATACTGTATCTCGACAGCTGTTTGCAGAAGCTGAAAGATAGCTGTTTGGGTGTGAAATTGGGTGACATAAAACTAAATTGTCTGCTGTATGCTGATGATGCAGTGCCTATTGCAGCATCAGAGGCAGAACTGCAGGCATTAGTCACGTGTATGAAAGAGTAATGTGAAATTAAAGGTCTCCGTTTGAATGCTAATAAAACTAAGGTTCTGGTATTTGAAAGGGACGAAGATAGAACGAAGTGTGAAATATGGGTAAATCAGGAATGTCTAGAACAGATTAATGAAATTGTATACTTGGGGAGTGCTTTTAGCTGGGATGGAAGATGTGATTTAGATGTGGACAGGCGTGTCGCTGCCGGTAACAAAGTCAATGGTGCCCTGACTGCGTTAGTCAAAAGGCAAGGCGTAGTGAAGTGTGCACTCCTTGCAATACATAACGCAGTGTTAGTACCAACTTTTTTATATGGCAGCGAAACCTGGGTATGCCAGAAGAAGCATAAAAGCAATTTAAATGCAGTGGATATGCGATCTCTTCGTAAAAATCGATTGTCTGTAAAGTCGGTTTACTGACGATAGTTGAACGTTACAACGTCATAAGAAATATTTAATATCGAAAGAATCATTACCTTTATCGCCGCAATTATCGTTGCTATAAACAATTGACACCACATTCACTTTTCACTGCACTTCATACTTGACGAAAACATGTAAATGTATTATTGTATAGCAGCTGTCCATGCGGACATGCCGAACGCGGAGGCCGATTGTGCCTCTTTGTCGCTCGTTCCGCGCTCTCGCTTGCACTTTAAATGGAACGCCTCAGAGTGAGGTAATGCCGCATGAGTCATGTTTTTTCATGCGTGCAGCCAGCTTCATCGATTTATAAGACGTTGTCACGTCAAAATGTGCGGCGTGCTTCGATGGTTTGGGCACGTTGAACGAATGAGTGAAGACCGAATGACGAAGAAAATATATAGCGCGAAAGTTAATATTAAAAGGTGTCGAGTAAGACCGAGAATAACTTTCGAAGACCATGTGAGCAAATTGGGAGGGTCAAGAGTACTCGGATACCTAGACGTGCATGTATGAAGAAGATAATGAATCTAAAAGAAGCGAAAGAGGTATGTAAGGATCGTGAAACTTGGCGATTTGTTCTCTCTGGCTACCCCGTCAGGGATTGTGCGTGAAGATAAGTGGTAATTTTTAACTAGAGATGCAAAAACAGAAACAAAATACCTCTTCCGCTTAATTTTATTAGTAAAGATTGTATCTCATTCTCTCGCAGGCTTAATTATATAGATGTATATTTTGTCTCTTTTTTGTGTCGCTTTTTCGTTTCATTGCATTTCATATCTCAACGATGCTAAAGAAGTTTCACTTCAATAACAATCTTAATATGTTCTACTCCTGGACATCACATTAGACTTAATTCTTCTCTCATCGCTCATCACCTCTTTTAAAATTCTATCGCGCTACGCCAATGCGTGTTGATTGACTCACATATCCTCAAAATAGTTTTAATTTCTCAAGTTCACGTGGTGGAACCATGCTGCAGCTATATTATAGTTGCAGCACGAATAAGTTTGATTGACCGGGGAAGTACCACGCTCTCAAATAATCATCATCATCATCATTACAGCATTTAATAAGTAGTGTGAGATGAACTTTTGTCGCATGCAAGTACGTATAAAAAGGTTAAAAATGATCCAACAAATAACACACTTAAAACAACTAGTGATCTCATAAAGAAACACTCCGAAAAATTTAATTTAGACGTAAAATCGATAGTACCTGCTTGTGCTTAACCACCGAAGTTGTACGGGTTGCCAAAAATACTCCATTACGTCCATTAGTGAGCCAAATCGATTCAACAACTTACAGATTGGCTTAACACTTAGCGAATATACTCTCACCGCTCAAGGGACATACAAGAGCACACACAAAGAATTCCTACCATTTTTGTCAGCGAGATTAAAGACCTACATCTGGTAGACAATTAAACTATGGTCAGTTTTGATGTGCAGTCTCTATTCACATGCTTACCTGTTGAAGACTGCATCTCGATTGTTACTAGAAGGCTAGAGCAAAACAACATGCCCGTAGAAAATGCAGTATTACTCATACACTGCCTTACATCTGGCTACCTATTGTGGAACGAGGAGTTCTACAAGCAAGTAGATGGAGTGGCAATGGGCTCACCTGTATCTCCCATTGTTGCCGATATATTCATGGAGGACTTTGAGGAGAAAACCCTGCTTACTTCTCCCGTACACCCAAGATTCTACAAGCGGTACGTAGACGACACTTTCACAATTATACCTTTAGATAAAGTATGTGCATTTTTAGACCATCTTAACTCCTTGAATTCTAAAATTCAGTTCACAATGGAGTTAGAGGCAACCAATTCTTTAGCTTTTCTAAATG
This sequence comes from Parnassius glacialis, assembly GCA_033319125.1. Lineage (NCBI taxonomy): Eukaryota > Metazoa > Arthropoda > Insecta > Lepidoptera > Papilionidae > Parnassius > Parnassius glacialis. Next base: position 14,055,547 of record JAVANC010000019.1, on the reverse strand, counting down.
TGTTAATAATTCGGAATCCTGATAAACCTTGAGTCACACTGTGTATAGAAAAAAGACCCATACACATAGATATTTAAACGGTCATTCTCAGCACCATCCTTCACAGTTAGCTACCGTGGGTAAATCTTTGTTTCAGAGAGCACGAGGGATTTGTGATAGTAAAAACCTGGCCGCCGAGCTCCAACACGTGTCGTGTTCGAAGTTTGTCAGTCGTGTTCGAAGTTTCAGTCGTGTTCGAAGTTTGTTGATGAGCGGACCTGTGCCGAATCTATTCGATATTGAAACACTGACAGTGTGACGTAAACTATTACCTTATTACGTTGCTACAGTTTTCATTATCTTGTGCAGTGCAATAGGATTATTGACAGTTTAATCCCTTCCTCCGCATGTGAGCGAAAGAAACGGCTAACATGGTTATTACGTTTACTCACGTTACTACGTTTACTAATGCGCCTCCTAGTAAGCGTATCGATTAACCTCGGAGTACTTCGTGAATTTTTCTTTTGATACTTTCGCTCCACCTGCTGTCCACGTCGAGCAACCTACACGTACAAGTATAACCTCTTATAAACATGAGTTTGCAGCGCAGTCCCCCTACTGGATCGCACCTCGACATCACCAAGCTACGGGATTTTGACTCTTCACAAGGCATTACCCTCAGAAAGAAAAAATCCCCCGAATGTGAAAATTCTGGTTTTCGCGAAGAGCTGAGTAACTCGCTTTCTTCATATCGTCGTGACATGTCCGAGACGTTGGCAGCTTTTAAGGAAAGTATGATGGCATCGCTAAAGGAACTGCTTGACCAGCAAAGTGACAAAATTTACAAGTTGTGTGAGCAATATCAGTGATGTGAAGCAGCATATGTCTTACCTGAATAAAACTACTGAAAACATGTCCTGTGAAATTAATGACATTAAACTTAACATAACGACCCTGAATAAACAAATAGAATCGACAAGTGTGAGAGTATGTACCCTAGAAAAAGAATTGTCTGAAAAAAACACGTCATTACCTCCCTATCCACACAGCTCGGCGACAGAGAGCAGCAAGGTCGCTTGAATAATTTGGAGATTACCGGAGTCCCGTTCAAGAGAAGCGAAAACCTCAATACTATCCTAAACTGTATCGCAACTAAGGTTGGATTCATAATATCACCTTCTGATGTCGACTATATTCACAGAGTCAGGCGATATCCTCGTAATGATGATAATAAGAAAACCATACTTGGTCAAGAATCATCTGACATCCCGAATATCATAGTACGATTTACTCAAAGAAAAAGAAAATCCGACATGTTGGCGGCAGTGCGCGTGCACCGCGCCCTGACTACAGCTGACTTAGGCCTGGACGGCGCCTCAAGACCGGTTTTTATTAATGACCATCTGGCACCACATAATAAAATCTTATTTGGAAAAGCGCATAAACTAGGTAAAGAGCTCCATTATAAGTATATTTGGTCACGGGATTGTAAAATGTTTTTGCGCAAATCGGATACATCTAAAATAATATAAATATCCAATGAACACGATTTAAATAAAATATGACTACTTATTGATAAGGTATACATGGTTAATATTGTGTCGATTTTTATGTTTGCATTTATGTGTTTATTGCATTTGAGCCGTTGTACTGTATTTAATTTTATAACTCTTAACACTGTATACGATAGTCAATATAAGCATGCATCATTACGCTGTGAATATTTATTTATGTGCTGCTATTATTTACTTTTTAATGAACAAATATCTGATAACAGTAATTTCTTTAAAATCCATAAATTGCTAATTAAATCAAAAAATATCAATTAAATCAAAATTCTATAGGTGTCACTACAAGATATAGGGAGATTCAAAATAATAATTATTGTGAATTGAAATACCTATCTACCCTCTTAATAAGCACCAAAAAAAATATTAAAATAATGTGGTACGAATGTAACATTGTTTTTCTATTATTTTCTATTAACCTAATTTTATGAAATAGCTACTCGTAGAACAATATCAATTTATTATCAAAACGTTAGGGGCTTGCGAACTAAATCTCACGACTTTCTTAAAAGCATTCTGAATTGTAATTATGATGTGATATGTATCACTGAGTCATGGCTAAATGAAGTATTTTTCAATTTTGAATTTTTTGATGAGCGCTACGACGTATTTAGATGCGATCGAGACTCTTTTTTCACGCAATGCACGCGTGGCGGTGGCGTCATAATAGCAGTGAGTCGCGAGCTGTGTCCAAGCTGGCGCACGCACTGGTGCGTCCCGCCGCCCGCCGACGAGCTGTGGGTGAGCATTCCGTTGCGCACCCGGCCTATACCTACTGACGACGTTGCGAAAGCGATATCGTATTTACACATTGCCTGTACCTATATACCTCACGGCATTCGACACGAATCTTTACTAGCATCATTCTACGATAAAACTAGTGATCTTATTAACACAAACCCTAACGATTTATTTCTTATTTTAAGTGACTTTAATGTGTCACATGCAGAGTGGTTTATGATGACGACATAGGTAGCATCAACATAAGAATAAGTAATGATCCATTAATAGCCCTCACTAGCGATTTCATGAACCTTTCCCTATTATCACAATTTAATTATGAATTTAACGTAAATAACAGACTAATTGACTTAGTTTTTTGCACGACTGCTTGCTGTTTACAGGCCTGTGACAGTCCCTTAATAGCTGAAGATGCCCATCATAAATCTTTATGTATTGAACTTCCTCTTCACTTACACAAATCCCTCAAATCCAACACAATAAACAAAAAATTGTTCTTTCGGTCAAATTTTGATAGTATTAGAAAGGGATTAGTCTCCGTAGACTGGGACGTAAAATTTTGTACTATGCCTGACGTCGAGGATAGAGTTAAATATTTTTATGAAATTCTTAATAGTCTTATAGATAAACATGTACCATCCCGCATTGTACACGATACAAGTAGATATCCCCCGTGGTATAATCGTCCCCTTATTAAAATCGATAAAGAAAAACGCAAATACCATAAAAAATGAAAAACTTATGATAATGAAGCAGACTACAATACATTTTCTATGCTAAGGTTGAAACTGCGCAAGATGGAAAGTGAATGTTACTCAAATTTCATTACCCTCTCTGAACAGAAAATTGAATCTAATGCTAAATTCTTTTGGTCTTACGTCAAATCGAAGAGAATGACTAGAACCATCTCTCAAAAACTGACTTACGATGGTGAGACCCTGTCTGACGGTAACGACATTTGCGATGCTTTTAACCATTACTTTCAATCTGTTTTGTTAGGCCGTCCACCAATTATAATAATAGTAAATTAGAAAATAATTTAAATACTAATCCGCTCATATCCATAAATACAATTTACTTAAGTGATGACATAATTTTTAAAGAACTAGAGAATGTCAATATAATTAAAGGTGCCGGGCCGGATGGAGTGCACCCAGTGATTATATTGCGTTGTGCTAAAGAGTTGTTAAAACCGATATCTAATATTTTTCGACTATCTATAAAAAACTGGAATCTTTCCTAGTGTATGGAAACGGGCTCTCATTACTCCAATACCAAAAAACTCACAAAAAGATCAAATTACTCAGTATCGGCCAATTTCTAAGTTATATGTCCTTAGTAAAATTTTTGAGAGGATTGTAACTAATCAATTGTGATATGTTGTGCGTAATCATATCGATGAAAATCAACATGGCTTTATGAAGTCGCGCAGTTTGGACACCAATTTGGTCATGTTTACAGACTTCCTTCTTAATGCAATGGATAATTACACCCAGGTTGATGTCGTGTACACCGACTTCTCCAAAGCTTTTGACAAAATTAACCATGACATACATCTAAAAAAGCTTTGGAGATTAGGAGTGCATGAAAGTCCGCTTAGATGGATCGAATCATATATACGAAATCGCAGTCAGGCAGTCTGTTTGAATGGTTACTGCTCGTCCTTTCTTGCGGTCCCTTCTGGGGTCCCACAAGGCTCTCATCTGGGCCCTGTGCTTTTTTCCTTGTACATCAATGACATAGGTGATGTCTTACATAACAGCCATCATCTATTGTATGCAGATGACACCAAACTTTTCAGGACAATAAATTCTATTGAAGATTGCCACAAACTACAATCGGATATTGAGAGCTTATGTAATTATTGTGAAAGTAATCACTTGTACCTCAATGCAGATAAATGTTTTATAATGACTTACTCAAGAAAATCAAACCTCTTAACTTTTAATTATACTCTTTTTGGGAAGGCTCTTAGTCGTGTTAAAAACATTCGTGACTTGGTAATCAACATGGACGATCAGCTTTCTTTCAATAACCACATAGATTTAGCTATAAAAAGAGCTTTTAGAAGCCTCGGTTTCATTAATAGAATAACCAAACCATTCAATAAGACTATCACTCTTAAAATCCTTTATTTCTCATTTGTAAGATCCATTCTTGACTTCGGCTGTATAGTGTGGTGTCCATTTTATAAAAAACCATATTAATAGAATTGAAAAGGTCCAAAAAACATTTCTTAAGATTTTAAATTACCGTTGCGACCTTTACGGCGAACCATATATTAACTCCCTTCATAAACATAAAATGTTGAGTCTCAGTGATCGCCGTAAATATTTCGATATCATTTTCTTATACAAAATTCTAAATAATAAAATTGACTGCTCTCCCTTATTAGCCAAAATAAATATTAAAAGTAATTTTCGTCTGCCCGCTCGCCCTCAACGTGTATTTCAAATATTCGTACCACCTACACTTCGAAAAAAATATACACAAAACTGCTTTATCTCCCGTTCGTTAAAAATATACAATAAAGAATTTGTAAATCTCGATCTCTTTAGTTGCTCCTTAAAAAGTCTTAAACGAAGTATCCTTAAAAGTTATTCAGATAAATACTTGACAGCGTAACATTCGGTAATCTTTACGATGAATTAATTATTGTCCCTTAAAAATGTATGTTTTCAACTTTAATTAAGTTATTATTTTAAGCTTTACTGTACTGTTGTTGTTACATGAAGAAACATTTACTACTGAGTTTCATGGGTAAATCTTTCAACAAGCTAAATAGAAATGTTATTCTAATGTATTTTTTCGGCACTCGTTGTCTGTTAATTATGTAATGTTATAATATTGCACTTTCTTTTTAATGACTGTTTGTGTCACAATAAATGAAAAAAAAAATATGTCAAGCAAGTTTTGCACGACAATAAGCTTTGGGTCTCGCGCCTACGTCACAGTGAACGAGTGAAGCCGGCCACAGTCGAGCGAGTGCCTGCTGTACTGCCATATGTCAGAGGTGTCACTGACATGATTAGCTACATCTTGAAGCGTGCTTCCATTAAAACATATTTCAAGCCGCCGAAGAAGATTATTCAGTTTTTACCATCAGTCAAGTGTAATATTGCTCTGCAAGATGCAGGAGTGTACAAGCTGGATTGTGAGTGTGGTCTCTCGTCTATAGGACAAACTAAAAGATCTATAAAAACCCGCGTTAAACAACACATAGCTGATGTGAAAAATAGACGCTCCGGGAAGTCTGCAATCTGTGAACACGTACAGGATCGCCCCCGTCACTACATTAGATTTGATAGACCACAAATCCTCGCTAAAGAACACCGATTTCTTCCAAGGATGATTCGCGAGGCTATTGAAATCAAAAAACATCCTCATTTCAATAGAGAAGATGCCTGAGTGCTACCATCTGCTTGGGATCCCAAAATTAATAAAATTAAATCTCAACCCAAGCATATAACTGCAAGACTTCACGATACTGTAAGTTCATACTGGATAGATCGGAACAAAAATTAATAATTTTTCATCTGGAGGTAGCCGTGGTTAATTATGACATTGGGACGTCATACACCTCAGCCCCCCCATGATCATGGGTGCTGTAAAGTGCTTGAAACGTCGGGAATGTAAAATAAGTTAAAATACGCGATAAAATCCGTAAAATTAGTTTTATTTAAATGTGTAGTGTTCGCGTACTAAGCTCGAAGTTGTTGACGAGTATGTTTACCTGGGACAAATAGTCCGACTAGGTAAGCCCAACTTCGACCAAGAGGTCAATCAACGGATTCAACTCGGCTGGACAGCATTCGGGAAGCTACGACACATCTTCTCGTCAGAAATACCTCAAAACCTTAAAACAAAATTGTACAACCAGTGCGTGTTGCCAGTGATGACTTACGGAACTGAGACGTGGTCCTTCACTGCTGGCCGTATGAGGAAGCTCAAGGTCGCTCAGCGAGCTATAGAGAGGGCTATGCTCGGAGTTTCTCTGTGTGATAAACTTAGGAATGAGGATATCCGCAGTAGAACCAGAGTAACCGACATAGCCCAACGGATTAGTAAGCTGAAGTGGCAGTGGGCCGGACATATAGCTCGAAGAACCGACAACCGATGGGGAAGAAAGGTTCTCGAGTGGCAGCCTCGTACCGGTAGGCGAAGTGTAGGGCGTCCCCCCACAAGATGGAGTGACGACCTGGTAAGACATGCAGGAAGTCGATGGATGCAGGTGGCTCGGGACCGTGCTTTGTGGCATTCCTTGGGGGAGGCCTATGTTCATCAGTGGACTTGTGAAGGGCTGTAATGATGATGATGATGATGTTCGCGTAAATATAAGAAATCATTACATGATCTTTGTTTTGTCCATGTTCATCTTAAGACCTATCCGTTGGAAGACACTATTGAGGTCATTGAGCATGGTGCTTAGTTCCTTCAGCGATTCTGCCATAAGGACTATATCGTCGGCAAATCGAAGGTGAGTGATGTACTCCCCATTGATCTTAATACCGTATCCTTTGCAGTCCAGAAGCTTGAAAACGTCTTTTAATGCAGCGGTGAAGAGTTTCGGGAATATAACGTCACCCTGTCTTACACCTCTCTGTAATTGGATGGGTTTCGTACTCTTGTCCTGTACTCGGCTAGCCATCGTAGCCCTACTGTACATGCACTTCAGCACTTCGATATACCGACAATCAACTTGGCAACGCTGAAGGGACTGCAGCTCCGCCCAAATTTCGACGAAATCAAAGGCTTTCTCGTAGTCCACATACGCCAGACATAAAGGCAAATTGTACTCTTCGGACTTCTGTACAATTTGCCGAAGGGTATGTATGTGGTCTATGGTGCTAAAGCGCTTTCGGAAACCGGCTTGTTCGGAAGGCTGGAAGTCGTCAAGTCTGCGCGCGAGACGATTCGTAATGACTCTCGAAAACAGCACGTAGACGCGGCTCAGAAGGGAAATCGGTCTGTAGTTATTCAAGAGAGCGTTGTCGCCTTTCTTGAAGAATAAGACCACCGCACTTCTGCTCCACGCCTGCGGTGTAATGCCGCCATGAAGGACGGAATTAAAGAGCTTCTGAAGGACTTCAAGTACCGGTTTTCCACCCGATTTCAGAAACAATAATAATCTCAAATAATACCAGATTAAAATAGCAGCCTAATGTTGCCGTGATTCCTATAGCGTGTGTAGAGAACCGGACATCCTTTTTACTGGAAACGATGGGCAACGTTCAGAGCTCGACACATTCCTCTTTACATTAAATGACTTACCTAGAGGAGTTTATGCTACTATACTACACTATAATTTTATCAACCACATGAGCAAACTTTCTTAACAATAAAGTTTCTGAAATCTTAATACAGAAAGAACTGTTTTTGAGATAGTGATATGTATTTTTGAAGTACTGCTACTACTGTCCTATTTTGAAGTTTTTTTTTATTGGTTACTTATTTAAAGTTATTCAATGTTGTTACGATGATGGCTTTAATTTGGATAAGTTTATTGTTTAGAACTATTCAAAAGTGCTTAAAAATATCTATATAATTTTCTAAAAAAGTTCGCCTTCTTGTGTAAGAAAAAAATACAAATACAAAGTATAAAAATTAAATATATGGATATTGATGAATCGAGGTTTTCGTTTTTACTTAAAGCCTACTGAAACTAGTAATGTGTGGTATGTTTAAATAAAATGCACAAATACTGGGAGATTTTACTAGCCATACTAAACTGAAACGTAACAAAAAATAAAAGAAAAATATAATAAACAAAAATAATGTTGTTTGTTTCTATTTCTGCCATACCATTGATCAGATTGCTGTTAAACTTTGTCAACTTTTATGCTTGCACTTGCGCAAAGGTTATAGGCATAATACAAATTAACTTACAACAGGTGATGCGCGTATCGTATCCAGAAATTATTCTAAAAGTTATATATCAATCCAACTTCAATGAATGTATTATCATTCCTAATTACATAATACAACTCTTCCAAATTTAATAAAACGATGTTTCCATAATTATTTTTCTGCGGCTGCAACGCGCCGGGTACCAGCTAATTAATAAAATTATATGTTCAAGATAAAGCTCTTGAAGTAGGTACATAATTAAATTTTATATTTTTTTATTGCTGTTAACATAAAATGTAGCATAGCTTCCGTGAAAGAAGTATTTCTATGACCCACAAATAATTGTTCCTGGTCTGGATGTTTGTCCTTGTGAAATTTGTCTGTAAAGTACCTCCACGATTCAGGAGAAAACGCTAGTGAGGTGATAAAGCTCCTAAAAATAGAAAAACGACTGCGCTTGTTTTTCAATTTTTCAAGCCTGAGTAAGATTTCGTTAAATACAAGTCACTGTATTAATGGTCAGGTAAGACACGGCAAATTGTTGCATCTAGTGTAACATATCTTCAGACATGCTCCCTCTATGAGCATTATATAGAAATAGAACATTTGATAACTGATAAAATATTAACATTATTGAGAATAATATATTTACAGCGACTGAACTACGATTGCATAATGCTTCTTTGATAATTTCATCCCAATGAGAATCATATTCTAACGCTCTAACAACTGACCGCAAGCTCCGATAGGTTGTTGGTCCTTTCACCTTACGCAGAAGATGTAGTATAAGTTTATAACAATTTATGAAGCCATACTGCGTTGTTTTGGCCTAAGTACAACACTTATCTTTATAAAACTTTATTAGTTTAGATATTTTTTTTTTGTTATAGTATCTAAAAGAAGTATTCAAAAAATATTATTGTATCCGGTGTAAGATTCGAACTGTTATCATCAGATAACCGCACGACTGGTTTCATTTTAACTCGCATTGCGCATCTCCACATTGTCATAGCGCAATAATACTCTAAAAACTTTCACGACAAAACCCCATACCTGACTGTAAAAACCGCATTAAAATCTATTAAGTGATTCTCAAGTTATGATTGACCCAGAGAAACACAGACTTTGCATTATGTATATAGAGAGATATATTAAGTGAATATAAATGATTCTGAAGTTTTCCCTTAAAACGAAATTTTCTTTTTAATTGACATTTCCTAATTCATAAAAATGAACCTTATGAATGATTTTGGTTATAAAACGAACAAATGATATTAGAAGGATACCAAAATAAATTACGGTCAGTTCTCAAGGGCAAAGAGAAAATTATTTTCCCTTTATTCTTAATAGATATTTTGAGATGGTTTATTAATTTTAGAAATTAGTGCGGTTATACTCAATCATTAATTTAAGAATCTTATTATCAGTGAAGTGAAGATATCATAAATTAATTTGTAATGACACATAATAGGTCAGAGATAGATGTTAGAAGATAAATAGCGATAAATAGTATATTCACAGCGTCCGAGACCGAGGTAAACTTGGACTCGCTAATCGATGTGTCCTAGACATATCATCTTAGTGCTGGTTGTAAGTAGGTTTGTTGTAGCAATACGACTTACCCGTTGACATCGCACACCCCTACCGTTTGTGGGTGGTGTCTTATCGCATAGCGTTATGATACGTCGGCTATCTTTCGGGTTAGGGTGAGTGTGTTTGGTAGTACTTATAAGTGCAGCAAGCATTCTCATATCCATGTCTTAGTGCAATAGCACTATGGTACGTGGATTTTTATTTGATAAAAGTATCAATTTTGTTACCAAAGTCGAAAAGGATCATTAAGAAGTGTTGTGAGGGGGCACTATCCGTATGATAGTTGCATTGATGCTACTGCTGCTTGCGGATTGCGTCTTGTGGTGGATCTGCGGGTGTGCTGCACCTAATTCGACGCATTTTGTGGTTTTGGTAGGATCTGGAGGTTTGCGGGTGGTAATGTCTGCTGAGATTGTATGCGGGACCTTGGTATGGTGTAAGCCAACGATAGTCGTATTGATTATTTTTACGTTCTGCAGCATTGCGTCTGTGCGATAGTTGTTTGGCTGGTCACTATTCCCAATGGGGCTCTCTGCGCACACCCTATCTGATGGCGAATTATTACTATTATCTTATACCTGCCTTTATGCCACTATATCTGGCGTATGTGGACTATGAGAAAGCCTTTGATTCCGTCGAAATTTGGGCAGTGCTGCAGTCCCTTCAGCGGTGCCAAGTTGACTGTCGGTATATCGAAGTGCTGAAGTGTTTGTACAGTAGGGCTACGATGGCTATCCGAGTAAAGAACCTAATCTAACCTATCCACTATCCGAGTACAGAACTAGAGTACGAAACCTATCCAATTGCAGAGAGGTGTAAGACAGGGTGGCGTCATATCCCCGAAACTCTTCACCGCTGCATTGGAAGACGTTTTCAAGCTTCTGGACCGGAAAGGATACAGTATCAACATCAATGACGAGTATATCACTCACCTTCGATTTGCCGACGATATAGTCCCTATGGCAGAATCGCTGAAGGACTTAAGCACTATGCTCAATGACCTCAATAATGTCTCCCAATTGATAGGTCTTTAGATGAACATGGACAAAACAAAGATTATGTTTAATGTCCATGTCACACCTATGCCGGTAGTTGTTGGGAGCACTTAGCTCGAAGTTGTTGACGAGTATGTTTACCTGGGACAAATAGTCCGACTAGGTAAGTCCAACTTCGACCGAGAGGTCAATCGACGTATTCAACTCGGCTGGGCAGCGTTCTGGAAGTTACGACACATCTTCTCGTCAGACACACCTCAAAACCTTAAAACGAGATTGTACAACCAGTGCGTGTTGCCAGTGATGACATACGGATCTGAGACGTGGTCCTTCACTGCTGGCCGTATAAGGAAGCTCAAGGTCGCTCAGCGAGCTATGGAGAGGGCTATGCTCGGAGTTTCTCGGCGTGATAAACTTAGGAATGAGGATATCTGCAGTAGAACCAGAGTAACCGACAAAGCCCAACGGATAAGTAAGCTGAAGTGGCAGTGGGCCAGCCATATAGATCGAAGATCCAACAACCGATGGGGAAGAAAGGTTCTTGAGTGGCAACCTCGTACCGGTAGGTGAAGTGTAGGGCGACCCCCAAAAAGATGGAGTGACGACCTGGTAAGACATTCAGGAAGTCGATGGATGCAGGTGGCTCAGGACCGTGCTTTGTGGCATTCCTTGGGGGAGGCCTATGTTCAGCAGTGGACTTATGAAAGGCTGTAATGACGATGATATGTTGCAAAATAAAATGAGCAAGCCTTTGTGGCACAGTAGTTTAGCTTTACTTCCATCCTAACATAGGACATAAAAAATTACATAATATTTTTTAACCAAAAACAAAATTGTGTGACTATAAAATCCCACAAGTTAGATTTTTGTTTTTATATTCTACTAAGCCAGGGCTTATCTACGATCCCACCTGATGGTAAGTGGTGATGTAGCCTAATATGGTGAATCGCACTGACGTAACAAAAGCCTTTACTAAACCTTAAAGACACCCACACTGTAATCGGATGGAAAAGTAGACGCAGGCAACTTATTCCACTCCTTTGCTGTACGCATGATTAACGACGCGACGTGGCGAACCGTTTGGTTCGAATGCGTGGTAAGTCAAAAACGAAAGGGTGGAGACTGGCCGAAAGTCTGGTTGTCCGATGGTGGAAGGGAGAGGGGGGAATTAAATTATGCAATTCCTGCGCACACTCTCCGAAATATATCCTGCAGAAAACCGAAAGGCTGACTACTTTACGGTCTGTGTACGAGGCTAATAAGACCGATTTTAACCAAATTCGGGTCGGAACTTGTTTTTTTTTCGTATATCGGTAACATACCACACCAGCGTAAAATAGCAGTTAAACTCTGCTGTGTTTCGTATGGTGAGTGTAGAGAACCGGAGACCCTTTTTACTGGAAAAGAGGCATTCCGTCTTAGTCCTCACGGCTGAAAACGCATCTGAATTTTGATTCGTAATCGAAGATAGATGTAGATGTTTATTGGCCACAGCAAGCACTTACCATCAGGTGGACTGTGTGCTCGTTTGTCACTCTTATCCAATAAAAAAAAACATAAAGGTGCATAACGGTTCGTATTTGCGACTAGGTTTCTTTTTCAGTGCGTGTTGCTAGTGATGACCTATGGAACTGAGACATGATCCATCACTGTTGGTCAGTTGAGAAAGCTCATGGTCGTTCAGCGAGCTATGGAGAGGGCTATGCTCGGGGTTTCTCTTCGTGATAAACTTAAAAATGAGAATATCCGCAGTAGAACCAGAGTGACCGACATAGCCCAACGTATTAGTAAGCTGAACTGGCAATGGGCTGGCAGAACCGACAACCGATGGGGAAAAAAAGGTTCTCGAGTGGTGGCCTCGTACCAGCGGACGAAGTGTAGGGCGTCCCCCCACTAGATGGAATGACGACCTGGTAAGTCATGCAGGAAGTCGATGGATGCAGGTAGCTCAGGACCGTGCTTTTTGGCACTCCTTGGGTGAGGCCTATGTTCAGCAGTAGACTTGTGAAGGGCTGTAACGATGATGATGATGATGATAGGTAGATTAACTGAATTATTATTACAAACCTGGAAACTCTCACATGAATAAAATCATTCACATAGGCCACTAGTAAACTGTAAGTAGGACGCACTGGCAGGCCTCTACTGGTAACTTTCAAAAGATCTGCATTCATTAGAGGCCGAAGTATATTTAATACGATAACTTTTGATAACTTATAGCGACTTTTAAATTCATTGGCTTTTTTCTTGTGCTAATCGTTCTCTGCGCGTTTATTCTCTTTACGATATAATTATCAAAATCATCTTCGCTGCTGTAAGCCATCGCAATTATTCAAACAAATCAAATCAGCGTATCACAAGTCAACAAACATAACCTATATAGCCCATACCAGTGTGACATTTGCGTTGATTTGTCGCACTATGCATAGCGTAAAGTATCTAGCGAGGTAATTTATCTGTGCGTTCATTACAATAAGCGCATAATGTCATCTAACACGCAAGTCACATTTATGAAATAAAATTTCGTCCACTGTGTGTTAAAGCCTACTGTGCGTACGTTTATTATCGTTCTTGTATACGGGTGTAATTTTGTCTTTTAATTATTTCGAACGTATCAGGAACAAAAGCTTGTTAAAATTTTACATATATCCTTTGTTATGTAACGCGATCTTTAATATTTTATAAGCGGTGTAATTAAACCGGCTTAATATTCCTATTTCAAGGGAGTAAATTCTATAAATTCTATCAACGTGAAATAAATTTGATGGGAATTTACAATTGCTGTGTATATAAGATTGCTAAGCTTATCATACAAACTTTAAATTGAAGTTGATTTTACAAAACCATATTAACCCCTAGTGCTTCTTTATAAATTCTAGAGGAATCTTAAATTCGTAAAATTATTTCTATTCGGGCTCCATTTATTTCAAACAAGTCTTTGTTTATGGCTATGCTTGCTTAAAATTTAGATTACCGGTATTATAATCCCGGCGTGAGAAGCGTAGAAAAGTTAAAAGGTGAATAATATGACACATTAGTTAAGTTGGGACTGTAGATATCATATGTGAGGTTGTAGGAAATAAAATATAGATCTGCCGCAATTTTTACTTC
>JAVANC010000019.1:13948719-14041613 GCA_033319125.1 Parnassius glacialis | reverse complement strand
AAGTTCCATTATGTGGGGTATCGTTGGATAGTTCTTTAAAAAACATTGTGGGGTGGGGGGGGGGGTGGGGGTGCAACAACCTGTTTTTGATTCAGGAGTCTGTTTGCGAAATATTTAGCTTTAAAGTGGTATTTTTCATTAGTCATGTGTCCCCCCCGTCCTTCTCTACCAAGTAAATCGCTGTTTTTGAAAATGTAAAAACTATACGTATTAGTAGTATATATAATGAAGTTAAAAGAAAAACTATCACAACTAAGTAGAATTAAGAAGTTAAAGTATTGGATTAGTAAAAATGTCGTTGTGAAATTACCTACAACTAGCTGCATTAACAACTTTGTAATGTTATGTTGTGGAGTTATGTTGTGGGGAAATAGCGTCGATGTGCAGCAGCTTTTTATTACCCAGAAGAAGTGCATTAGAATACTAGCCCATATAGATAACACTACTAGCTGTAGACCGTATTTCAAACAACTGAATATTCTTACCTTACCCTGTATGTACATTTATGATCTATGCCTGTTTGTCCATAAGAATGATATTAGTTTTAAGAAAATTAAAGATACGCACAACTTAAATACACGTAACAAAAATAAATTATACCTACCACAGTCGCGAACAAAAATGTTGAATACAAGCCCCTACTATATGGCAATAAGAGTGTATAATAAATTGCCACAGGAAGTAAAAGATATATCGGAATTAACCCAAATTTAGATCGGGACTCGGTAGATATTTAAAACAAAACCCCTTCTACTCAGTGGAAGAGTATTTAGATAGGAAGTGACACTATTATGTATTTTTATATCTTTTTTAGTATATAAGCAGTGCCCTTGTCAAATTTGCAGTGCCTGAAAAGGGCGTCTAAGTTGTAAGCACATTTTTAATTTAATACCAATTATGTACACTTAGATTGCAAATAAATGATTTGATTTGATTTGATTTGATTTGATGTTTGTAAACTGTTAAAAATAAACATGAAGACAATGACTTACATGCATTACTACTATAAACTTTACTTTTTCATTTGCGGGATAGATTGAGTATTATTATCAAAATCTAAAAGATTTTTAATATTATTTGAATACCACTCCTGATTTGAAAATAAATTCTTCAGTTACGATTTTCCTATTTGGGCTCATTTTTAGTCGTTATAGCGGTCAAACCGCGAACTAACTTATTATGATCATTATCAAGGCAGCCCACGTATTGTGATGGTATCTCTACATATTAGTAACCCTACTTCTACATTGTGCGTAGCTTGACCACGAACTTAGCCAGTTTTATTTTAGTTTTATATAGTCGGTTGTAACTTTTAAAAATGTTTCGGAAATTACGTAAAACCGTTTTTCCTGCGCCTAATCTTTCTCCGATCATTTCGGATTGATGTCGCATTGAACTAGGAAAGTGAGGAAATAGAGAGTGCAACTGTGTTTACGCACACACTGGTGCATTATAATCCTGTCATGCGTAGATGACTAGTCTCCACAATAATTCCGACATATATACGTCATATATCTACCATAATAATTCTTAACGTTCGTTCGTAGAAATTTGAACGTAAAAGTATGTTTTAATGGTTGATGGTCTCTTACGCATATACCACGCGGCTAATAAAAGGCTAATAATTTTATTGTTTACTTAAAGTATTAGCAGTAGTTTCTTATGAATTGTTAACTTAGATTAAATTGAAACTAGAGACATCTACTTATTACGTAATAGAGGCTGTGTATTTTGATTCCTAATCGAGAATAAATGTAGATATCTATGGGTTACAGTATCCACTTAACATTAATGGGAATGTATGCTCAGTTGTCACCCTTATTCTAAATCGTTTAAGTTGGAAGTGAATAATTACCCAAATCCCCATTGAGTTCTGAGCTACGCCTGTATTCCTTTTATTTGCCGGCCTACAGCGCAAGCGAGCAGTGGACCTACGGGCCTACCTACAGCCGCTTCCCAGATCCCTACGGACTCCCTAGTAATTGTGACTATACTTGTGCTTTACTGACTGTTTTTTTATAACGTTATTTAATAAATTCATAACACATGATGCTCTAATCTATTTAAAAAATAAATTTTACTGAAAATTTATCAATTGCTGATCCTTGATAAATGTTATTGAACTTTATAACTTTACAAAATTGTATGAATTACAAAATACATCGTCGGAAAAAAGCAATGAAATAATACAACAATAACTTCAAATTTACAAGGATTATCACACTAGCACTCTTACAAAAGTAATTTAACCATACGTAAACATTTCAAGTGATTGTAGGAAACCGAAATAATATGGCATTTAAATTTTACTCGTAAATTATGTTATACGTAAATAAATGCGTATATTAAAACATTAATTTTTGTATTTTATATTAAATTTTTTAGTATGTAATAATATTATTATTATTAGTGTTAATTTTCATAATATGTAAATTAGATAATGCATCATTATATTTGGATTTGGATGCAAGCACGCGCGTACACTAATGTACTAATAATGTACAAATGCGCCCATATGCTCACCTATACACTCACAGAAAGTCACCCGCGTATGTTTTTGTAAGGCCATAAATAAATCAACTTTAAATGTCAAAAAAAGATTGTAATTATAAATAGATGCTGTAGTCAGATAAATCAGTCTAAATTGGTAGCTTGTTAATATAAAACATAAAAGCTACATTATAAAGTCGGTTCTGCTTCGGCAGTGAAGTTTATAGTCTAGAATAATTGCCACTAATAAGCTTTCCATTTTCAACAATGATAACGTACTCATAATTTGAAGCTTTACTCGGTTTTTATCAGTACACTGCGAGTTCATTTGTGATTCTATTTTAATTAACTACGATAATTAAAAATTAAAAATTTTGTACAATCGACTTCAATATAAGCGACTTTCAATATAGGTTATTTACGAATAACTCAATAACCATTAGTCTGACCTTGATCAAATTCATATGGGACCACACGAGAACTATCAGCTTTCACATAAAAACAGAACCATCGAAATCGGTTCACCCAGTACAAAGTTATGAGGTAACACACATAAAAAAAACATACACTCGAATTGAGTACCGTCTCCTTTTTGGAAGTCGGCAGAAAAGAAAAGAAACATCATTAATATTTATTAACTGATTCCTTTTTCCAATTATGAGTAAAATAAAATATTTCTTAAAAAGATCTAAACGTATAATTATAGTAATTAATTATTTTAATAACACATAATCATTATTTTCAGAATATATCCTGTGTGGAGTAATAGACTGCTTGATTTTATTCGCAATCATTTTCACGTAGCCTGGCCGGTCTCACTCCGCGCTTTAGGCATGAAAATACCGGGTGTTTGTGAAACGCTCCCGAAAATGAAGACAGATGAGAGTACTAAGGAGCCCTTTGATCATGCGTCACAAATAAATTCGATTCTGATGAAAAAAAGTCATCTTTTTACAACGTTTTTATTAGCTTTATTCACGCGCCATCATGTTAGTACAGCTAAATGAAACGATAGTTTCATAAAAAAAAATCATGAAAATACTTATACATAAAACCAGCAGGGGAATTACTGAATTACAATCAGCTGACTAGAAGTCAATGTACGCGCGAGCGCCGAATTCGCCCGGCCCGCAGCTAGCTGATGGTACCACAATACCTAATAATTTACAACATTTGTCTAAATACCTAACTTATCTACTTAACCTACTATTTTGCCACTTTGCTTGTCCTAGCTACTTTATTCATGGGTTAAATAAACCAAATACCTGGTTCGATTCCCCGCTAATAAAAATATTACTTAAATGAAATGTTAACAAGGTTAGTCATGTTTTTTATCTATCGTGTATGTATATGTTTATTATTCTGATGTATTCAGTTACGTACCTATTGACATGATTCGGTACTAAGTTATTTAAAAAAAATAGGTATGAAACAGCTTACCGATCTAAATCTTGTGAGATTTTCCAAGGCACATTAACATTTTGCTGTATTCACGAGCACTATAAACTACAAACGTAGTTACGTATAACTATAATATTAAAACAAAACAATAAAAACAAAAGGTAACAACAAAAATGTTGTAAATAAAACGATTAAACTGTCGCTCATGCACACGTGATAGTCATCACGGAACTGTCTCAAAAACTAAAATTAATAAGCTCACAAGGCATTCGTCCATGAAGCACTGAGCTCTTTCACAGACCGTAAAACCCATAAGACCTTGCCAACGTTTATTTTATTTAGTTTATTCATCCCAACGACTAGCCTTCATATGAAAGTTAGAAGTTATGGTTGTCATTTTTAATACACTTACACAATAAATTCTATCCTGACGCAACAAGCAGTTCCTACACAATACACAGTATACTACACTTACTACAAAAATGATAGTGAAATTAATGATTATTAGAATTAAGTTAAGTTTAGTTTAGTTAGAGTTAAGTTTTACTGAATAATTTAATAGTTAAAATCAATTGCAATTATGATCGACAGTTAATTAATCTATCATAATTAATGTAAAAAAATAATACTTTTCCTTTATTTTAATTGACTTTTTGTATTGAACACGACCAATATTTGAATTTAAAAATAGGTATGTCAAAATTTTCAAAAATTTAAAATTAAAAAAAGTTTTATAGTGATTGCCGCCTCTAATTCTTATGTCGCCGGCAAACTAAATTTTGGTGCAACGTGGCAGCGTTGCCAACACCATATTGTTAAAAACCCCGAAAATTCATGTCAAATTCCCCAATTTAAGGACAAAACTTTTTCCGATTCCCCACAAACTCCCCTCCATTTTATTTCATGAAATGAATCAATTTTCAACAAATTTTATAAGATTTACTTTTAAACTAACATTTGTTTCTTTAAAATTAATAAAACAAAGAAATGAAATGCCTTAAATGATACACAATAGTTGCCGAAATAAATCCGAAAATTAAATATAGAGCAATGAAGATCATTAAAGAAAGGGAGTTATTATATATTCACAAGTAACCTAATACAATGTTTAGATAGTTATAAAGATTTCTTGAAAAAAGTTTCTGACTTGTCCCTGGCTATCAATTTTCAAAATCCCCGTATTTTCCTCGCATAATACCAATCCCCATAAAATCTCCAACCAACTTTAAATTACTCGCAATTTTGGAAATTTCCCGCATGTTTTCAAAGCTGACATGTTGTGTAAATTCCACAGCGCGAGGTGACACGAGCGGCGGAAGCGCGTGAAAACTAGCTTAGATGAATGAAATAGTATTTATAATGTTACAAAGAATACTTCTAAAAGCAGTATATATTTTCCTCGTTATAAAATTCGAATATTCTTACTTAAGGTACTAGTTTTTGGGATCAAAAAGGAAAGATAATGTTTCAGGTCATCGTCGTAAGTCCACATTGCATTTTATTATCCACAGGGAAGAAAATCGCACTTAGTTATAAAAGAGTAAAAAAGGCTCTCAGCAATAAACACAAACGCGTTTAAAATAAAATTAAAATTTAATCAGTTATGATGACAATTAAAAAAATATAATTTGGTCACTTATTTAATTACCAACGATCATTACGTGGCGATAATTTACATAAATTTGGAACATACGATAGAAATTAGGTTTATTTTTATACAAAATGCACTATTATTGTCTATGAGGTTTCAAACAGTAAAGTTACAGACAATGCGTTAAAATAACAGAATGATACTGAACATGTAGTGGCAGTGTAAGAATATCTACTACTTATTACATTAACCCAAATTGTCTCGTGGGTGTCATAAGAGACGATAGAGGGCAAGAAATCAGGAGATAGACAGCAGCGTCTTTCTAGTATCAACTAAATATAAAAATAAACTACGATTGGCCCGCCTGCCACACGTCTAGGAAAGCCATATTAAGCAGTGTAATTTTGATAAACTGTAACTGTAACTGTAAAAGAACTAATATGTAAAAAGTTACAAATAAATTAGCAACACGGTAGCACATTTGTTGGAATAATTACATCACACCCCTGTTGTTTAATAATAAATAATAATAATATGTGCATCATAACGTTATAATATCAATATATTATATATTTATAGCTATGTTTTAAATAACGAGTAACCATTGCAGTCAAAGTATAGAATATAAAAGGAGTCAATTCAGAAAGGAGAACAAATTTAAGGATATAACATTCAACTCCATTGTGCGTCTTTTTACGGTAAAATTCTGAAATGGAATGAATTGCTTTCGTAATGTGATCGTCTGGCTTTTTGGGGGACAAAAATCCGAACCAGCAATATACGTAGCGTTAATAATGTTACTTTAAATTCCATTAGACTTGTAGAATTATTTTTATTGGACTGCATATTATAATATAATCAGTAGACAGCATCAAATGTGTCATATCTATTTTCTGAGTTAATATATACGTGATACCTAAAGCGTTTCACGCCAAAATTTCTAGCCAAAATTATGTAAAAAATTATTGTGAGATATTCACTACTAATGTATTTGATAAATAAAAAACAGCGGCCAAGTGCCAGTCGGACTCACCCATGAAGTGTTCCGTAGCAGCAAGTAACAAAATTTACGATCTATGACGTATTAAAAAAAAACTACTTATTAGATCTCGTCCAAACCAATTTTTGGTGGAAGTTTACATGTTAATGTATATCATATATTTTTTTAGTTTTTTCATTCTCGTATTTTAGAAGTTACAGGGGGGGGGGGGCACACTTTTTACCACTTTGGAAGTGTCTCTCGCGCAAACTGTTCAGTTTAGAAAAAAATTACCTAGACCTATCCAGGACCTATCCTATAGGGAACCCCCAAAATTTATTGTTTTTTTTTCTATTTTTGTGTGAAAATCTTTATGCGGTTCACAGAATACATCTACTTACCAAGTTTCAACAGCATAGTTCTTATAGTTTCGGAAAAAAGTGGCTGTGACATACGGACGGACTGACAGACAGACAGACATCACGAATCCATAAGGGTTCCGTTTTTTGCCATTTGGCTACGGAACCCTAAAAAATAAAAAGTAAAATAACAGACTGCAAACCTAGTTCAAACACAAATTGCAGAATGAAGTCCCTCTTACTATTTTTTAGAAACATCTTGTAGGGTGCGTGGGACGCAGCGTCGTAAATTGTGTCTCTGAACACAGGGGTTGTAGGTTCAGTGCACGGCGATAGACGGTCGTCAATCCGCACGGTCAGACGGTCGCTAGGGGGCCAGACACGCTGGTTGACCGGGCCGGCTAGAAGCCCGGACTTGATTGTGGGCTCGGGCACGGGATGGAGATTGCGCTGTACAATAAATACAGCCCAGATGTTGGGGTAGTCTCGGCTCAAAAACGTCGGCTAGTTCGTCGGTTGTAAACGATGTCATCTTGTTTATTATGCTAACACAAACACAGATGAGTACCAAACTCCCTAAACTTTCGACGGGAGAGGTGTGTGCCTAAAACAAATACCTATACACCTAGCTCGTTGGTACGCTAGGATGTGTACCCAGCTGTTGCCTAATGCAACAAGCAACACAAAAATTAAAACAATGGCCGACTCTAAGGCGGCGGGTGTGTTTCACTCTACTTGTGGTTACCTATAACAGGAAGCCAGGAGTTACGCACAAACACACTTTGCACCACAACAAGCGTCCGATACACTTCACAATAACTCAGTAAGACTGTGCTTCGCGCAACACAGTGAGAACACCAAGGCAGCACCCAAGCACAGAACACCATGCAAGGCGGTGTATAACGAGAGTTAATTTTAACATCAATTTTGCGAGGAGCAATAAGAGTGGAGTGACGGGAGTGAACTTAATCGACACGTCCGAAGTATACAAGACCCACCCGCAGAATGATTGTATAAAAACCCTCACTGAACACTGCCTGAACTGATTTGCAACAACAAAAAATTGCAACCATCACTTACACCTGTTTTTTAAATATTTAATACGCGCGCTTACTAGTATTCATCCTTATCTTAAAGTATCGCTGTCTCTCTTTGACTCATATGTTGCATCGGTCTCTCCGCTTACCGAATCATTATATTTCATTTATTTTAAAAAGTTTAACTTAACTTGTTATTAGTAATTAAATTACCTGCAATTAGTTTTTTATAAGTTTTTGTCGTGAAATTTATAAAAGTTTTTCAAAGCAATATAAACATTTTGTTCGAATAATAAAAATAAATATAATGATAACTGATAAAAAATTATTTTAATTACATATTCGGCTTCAAACATTAATTACTTTTATAATATTGATTTTAGACGCGTTTACTTCATTATTACTCTCGTGGTGATACATACGTCCATCTTGAGTCTATTTTCAGTACTATATATCTTCACATCACATGAAAAACATTTTTATGTTCACGATTAAACATATACCTTTTCAAAAAATGTGCTAACTTGCCCCATTTACGAGTAAATTTATCCCATACTCACAAATCTAACTTGAACTTGCGACTTGTTGAGCAGAGAGCTGCGCCAGATTTTTCTCATATTCCTTCAATGCCGTTTTCAATACCAGTTTGTAAAATTTAGGTTCGGATTTTCTTTTATTTACCAGATATATATAAAATATTTAGTTTGGCGACGTAGACCAAATTCAAATATGCGATACATATGTTCCTACGATATAAATTGATAAGTTTATTTTGAGATCCTTCAAACTGAATTTAAACCAGCCACCTATGTAATATATTTGTCTATGAGTATTAGCTTGGAACAGTCGTGTCGTCTTGCAACAAATAGAGTGATTTAGTGAATAAGCATTTTACAGGTTGCTTTATGTATTATAAAAAATAGTTTCGTATGATTAAATGACAAACAAGCTAGCTAATATTCTGCATGAGAATTGTAGAATATAAGAGATTGCTGCAACCCGTGGACATATGCAACTATCTTCACATAAACAAAGCTAATATTTTTTATTACTTTAAAGTGAAAAACGAACTTATAACTAGAACTTATAAGTGGCTAAAGCATTTCATGGACACCTGTAGCCAACTTAAACCAAAAAAGGTTTCAAATGCGTTGCACCTCTGAGGACTATTGATGAAATGCTTCACAGTGTGTCTTTCTATACCCTACAGACTGAGAGGAGTATATGCATTACTATTTGGCGGCAGAAATAGGTAAAAGGATGATAAAATTTTACAGTCTACCTTCAATGTAACAGTGGGTGCACAGCTATATGACGATAGAAATTGGTAAGAGGGTAATACATAATATCCAGACCGACTATTAGGCAAACAGGGGGACGTAACAACTAGTCTTGTACTTTACCTTGATCGATACGAATACCAGCTACAACTACTTAGTATTGTGGTGATTTTTTTTATTTATTTGTAGTTATTATTTTTGAGTACTTTATGTCAATATATGAAACTGCCGATATTAAGTGCTGAAACAATTTACAAATTGCGAACTCCGATATGAATATATTTTATTTTCACGGCAGAGTGTAAACATAAGCTCGTTATTTTATTTTTGACGCCAACGTTTCGTGCACGGAGCGATACGCTTGTAAATTAAAAATTGAGCTAGTTTCGTCCAATGTGCTCGCACGAAAACTGCAGTTCTGAACGCTCCGAATTCGAAACGTTGAGTTTTGATCCATCGAACACGTCCCCTTATTATGATAGCGCTTGCTACTTGTTTTGTGCTTGTGACATGAATAGGTAATCGAAAATAGTCGTGCTATATGAATGAAAACTTCAAGTTTAATGTTTTAAAACAACAGGGGTACAATCTACGTCAATCCTCATTGCATATCTATGGACGTTTGGTACATGTATTATACGACTCTGTTGTTATTTTAAATAATAACTATGATTTTTTTAAACTAAAGAGTGAATAAACTAAATATCTCTACAACAGAAGAGGCCTATCTCCATCAAAGGATTTTTAAGGGCTGAAGAAAATTCATTCATATTTTAGAAGAATTTACCGTCAAGTATCAATCCAGCAAAACAGTTCACGTTAAAGTTATCGCGATTGAATTATTTTTAAATATACAATGCAATAATTAAAAATTAAAAATTTTGTACAGCCGATTTCAATATAAGCGACTTCAAGACAGGTTACAATAACCATTGGTCTGACCTTGATAAAATTCATATGGGACCACACGAGAACTATCAGCTTTCATATAAAAAAAGAATCATCGAAATCGGTTCGCCCAGTACAAAGTTATGAGGTAACACACATAAAAAAAAGCAAAAAAAAAAAACATACACTCGAATTGAGTACCGTCTCCTTTTTGGAAGTCGGCAGAAAAAAACTATTTTAAATAGATTCAGAGCTCTAATACTGCACAAGAGAAATTATTAATATTAATAAATGAAAAATAAGTACTGATATTAATATTTTCTCTATGAGCGAATTTATTAACACTGCGTTCTCTGTATCTTTTAACAAAATAAAGTATTCTTGTTTCCTACCGACTTCAAAAAGGCGACGGTACTGAATTCGACTGTATGTTTTTTTTAATGTTTAAATAAATAATGTCATAATTACCTCATAACATTTTTCTGGGTGAACCGATTTCAATGATTCTTTTTTTTTCTCATGTTTCCCATATAAATTTGATCAAGGTCTGACCAATAGTCTTTGAGTTATTTTTAATAACTTATATTGAAGTCGGTTGTACAATATTTTTAATTTTTAATTATTTTTGAGAACATTGAGAAATATTTTTGATAATTATACAACACACTTAGAAATTTTATTAAACATAAAACGTTCATATAATATACATATTTATTTTATTAATATCGAATCCGAATAAGGGTGAAAAACGAGCGCCGATTCCACTTGATGGTGTGGCCCCTAAATAAATACATCTGTCCTTGGTTAAGAATCACAATTTAGATGCGTTGTTACCCCTGAGTTTTCAATATAATGCCTCGATACACTAGTAGAAAGGGGCCTCCGGTTCTCTACACTCAGCGTACGAAACAAAACAAAAAGCTGCTATTTTAGCCTTGCATTTTGTGAGAGGGTCGTCCTTTCCCACTTTAACCGACTCATTCGTGCTGCAACTATAATGTAGCTTCAGCGTGGCTTCACCACGTTAATTTCGGTTTATTATTTCTAATGTGCCGTATATAAAATACCCAGAATGGACACGGGAGAAATTCATTATAAACCAGTACTAGAGTATTGCGATCGCCAGATAGCTTACCAAGCGTTACATCAATGGTAAATCCTTTATAAGAAAGTAAAAATTCCAAGTTCTGCAATAAACTTTTATGGGCTAATTAAGAAGAAGAATCTAGTACTCGACATAGGTATTTTAAAGTGTAAATTTGTTTACTGTACTATACACAGCTGATAGCTTTCTACATTATACCGTTAGAGAAAGTTGTAAAAACAAGGCTGCAAGAACACAGACGAACCAATAGTTTTATTTAAATATTTTTATTTACTAAATATAACCAACGTGTAGTGGCCATATCATCCATATCAATATCAATACCTCATACCGTCCTGTGGGTGTGGTAAGAGAAGAGAGTGAAAAAAATCCAAGAGATACGCAGTCTTCCTAATAACAAAAAAAAATTTACTACGGTTGCCAACCGGCCTGCAAAGCGAGAGAAATATGGCAAACATACATTCTATGATGCAATATATGGAGAGGCTTGTGTTCAGTGGTGGACTTTTCATAGGCTCTAAAGGTAACGGTAAATATAGAATATTGTAAAAAATATTGCACTAAATTGCAATTAGTATTAGTACGCATACTTGTTAGTCTCAAAAACACGGAGAATGTTTGAAGTATTGCTGTAAAGGATTTAAACAAATCTCTTTTGACTTGTTTTTATGTGCGAGCGTTTCATAATTTATTTACGTTCAGGGATCTGGGAACTTTCTGTTGAAAACGTTATTTGTTGAGCTGCTAGTAGGATCCTCTTCTTAAATAATGATAGTGTGAAGTGAAAATGTCGGTGTTTTCCTCGCAATATTTTTACTGTTGCATTTTACCTTTGTGTCTGTTCTGTGATGAATTGATAAATAAATGAAATATGATTTTACTCAATACCCGGCACGTTCATAAAATTATATTATTTATTTATTTTTAGGGATTTGCCAATGGAGCTAAAAATAGTGCATACATATTTAATCTTAATGTAATCCATCCATTACAGCATATAAAAGGGATCCACTGCAAAACATAGGTCTCCTCCATAGATTAACGTGTAGGGAGAATTTCGCCATAGTTGTGTGTAGAGAATCGGATACCCTTTTCACTGGATACGAGGCATTTTAGTTCTCAGAGGTGACAACGCCTCTGCATTTTGATTCTTAATCGAAGACAGATATAGATGTCAATGGGCCCTAGTATCTACTTACCATCAGGTGCACTGTGTGCTCGTTTGTCGTAAGCGCAAATACTATAGACCATGAGGTCCTGCGTTCATACAAAAGGTGGGTATGTGTATAACTCGCTAAAACTTGTTATAAGATCTTTATTTCAATAAAAGTTCAGTTCAGTTCCAG
Source organism: Parnassius glacialis (assembly GCA_033319125.1). Classification (NCBI taxonomy): domain Eukaryota; kingdom Metazoa; phylum Arthropoda; class Insecta; order Lepidoptera; family Papilionidae; genus Parnassius; species Parnassius glacialis. The sequence goes on along the minus strand of JAVANC010000019.1, from coordinate 14,029,137 downwards.
CCCAAAGTAAGAAAATTGGAAATGTTTCACCTTCGGAAAATATATAAAGCTGTCAGCCATGCACCCGACCTCTCTCCAGTCGTGTCAGATTTCTACTCTATTGGGCTAGAGCTATCACACACTCTTGGATTATTATAATTATGTCCCACATAGATGGTTAGTTTCTGTTGAAACTGCCAGTCGCGAACAGCACGTCATTACGTGACTTGACAATTGTAAATAATTGTAAAACTTATTTCACATTGTATTACTAATATGTCACTGTGGAAAAACTTCCTGATAGGTTTCTTGCTGTTTTTTCCCAAGACAGATATTTTTCCGAACAGAAGTCAAAGTAAAAAATTACTTTCAATATGAATTATTTATAATCTTTATTAAAAAATATTTTATGCTAATGCAAAGAAGTAATCCAGTCCTAAGTCTGGTTAAGTAATGAAAAAAACATTAACGTAAAATACATACATAACATGTAGTTAAGTGCTTTGTAACTTACTGATTGTGTGACTTGTGATAGGCTGTAACGATGATGATGAGGAGCTAACTGTTATATTCAATGGCAATATTAGTAACCATAACCTCAAATGTATTAATTAAAATAACTAACGCTCCATACAGAAATAACAAGCTCCAAAAATAAGTGGTTTCGAAACTAGTTAGGTATGCGTTCCCGCGAAACCAAGTATAACGGATTATGCAAAATAAACGTTACGTGCTATATATATATATAACCTGTGCGCTTGTAAATCACACTTATTTTTTTTACAAGATAAGGGTGACAAACGAGCACACAGTACACCTGATGGTAAGTGGTTGCTGTGGCCCATAGACATCTACATCTATCCTCGTTTGCGAATTAAAATGCAGATGCGTTGTCAGCCGTAAGGACTAAGATGAAATGCCTATTTTTCAGTAAAAGGGGTCTCCGGTTCTCTACACTCACCATATGAAACACAGCAATATTAAGCTGCGATTTTACGCTCATATTCTGTGAGAGCGTGATCCTTTACAACAGCAAAATCACTTTCTTGGCAGAATTGTACAAGGGCATCACCTCTCTCATTCCTTGCCCCAAGTCCAAACTTCCCGACTACTCATGGCACTTCTGTTTTTCCCACTTTAGCGTTGAAATCGCCAATCACTAGATTTATTTTGTGATTTTTTAATCATTTGAAGCAGGTCTTCTATTTCCTTATGAAAGTCTCGAACTTCTTGATCCGACCGATCTGTAGTGGAAGCATACACTTGTATGATGTTAATATTTCTTGGCTTGGCTTTTATTTGAAGTAACATGGTTTGGTTTGATTTTGAGTTTACAGGTGTATTAACATATTTTGTGTTTATAATTACTCCCACTCCGTACTTGTTGGAGCTATCGTCAGAGTAATACATGGTGTAGTTAATACCAATTTGATGTCTACCTTTGCCTATCCATCTGATACCACTTTGTCCCATGTTGTTAATCATGTGTTTATTATTCCGACGCCATAAGTTTAGCCTATTCTGCGAATATCTGTGGTGAATTGTGAAAATAAAATAGTTCTGTAAAAGTGGTGCACTGATACGTTTGCCAACTTTTCTATTAGTGGCCTGTGTATGCTGTACCTTCTTGATCGCCGAAAAAGTCTCTGACGACCGAAGAATAGCATAGCATAATCTCTTCAATTCCGAAATGAAAAGATAAGCCACAGACTTATATAGGGAAATGGGAATCTCATCTCTACGCTAAGCAGCTCCTCTGGCTAGGAGTATGGCCAAATTTTTAAGAATTATCAAATGGCATATACTTGAGTGAGCCTGTACCATAACAGAACCTTTCGCAAATAAGTGCATGGAATCTAAATTGCAATAGTACTTAACGGCAACTGGTATCACGAATATACAGTATGTGACTAACGACAAATACGACTTCTTTGTTTAAAGTTGACTGCAAGCGTCAATGGAGTGTAGTAGTCACTTAACATTGTTTAAAAAATTTAAACATATATTGCAAAGTTATGACAATTGAATTTTATAAAGGGAAAAGAAAACGTCATTAATGTAGGTTTGTTTGTCACTACAGTCTTATAAAAAAATAAAACCGTATCAACAGTTTATCCTTATAAACATTTCTTCCATGCGGAATTTGGCACAGACTGTGTAACCTTTGTTGAATTAGGTACGGTGAAAATTTACACTGATTAGCGAGTTTTATTTTTAAGACTGAAAGTATCCGATAAACGAGATTTGATTTTTGATAAAGCCTTATATGAACATATTTCTTTAAATGATATATTTTTACTCGAAGAAAATGTTCTTAACACTATTTTATTAAGTTCGATGGTATTATCAAAGGTAAATTAGAAAAGTGGGTCAGTAATTAGATAATAAAGTTCGTAACATCAACTATCGGGGTCTACTTGAACTTTTTGACATTTTTTTAAATAGTCTTTTACGACAAAACACCTTAAGAAATTAGGCTTATAAAATCACTTAGGCTTGTTACTAAAGGGAGAAAATGGGAAAGTTATTTTAAGGGAGGAATCAAAAGAGTTTGTATAGATTGTAGGCATTAGCTTTACAACCAAATACAAAATGTTGCCACGAACACTAAACCTCGTGACCATTACCAATTTGGAAAAAGATTATTGCCAAAAAGTAATTATAAAATTATGTTTTTATTATTGTTATTCAATGAGATTTACGAGGTAAATCACACTGTGTGATTATAAAGTAATTATTGTTGTCAATTCGTGTAGTGTACCAGTAAGTAGTAGACAATATTAGCTGATACTGGTTACGTGTGATAATAGAAAGTAAAAGTGTCAATTATAACTTTAAATAAGATGTGAAAGTAAAGAATACTCCTTGAATAATTTGGCGGCACTCATATCTCAAATTTGTATTTTGAGAGAGTTTTTAATGTATAAAAATGGAATTCAAACTAAATATTTACTAGTTATTGATTACAAACATTAAACCAACACCAATTACAAATATTAAAAGGCCGACAACTCATCTGCTATTTCACTGGTGTTGCAGTTAATCTTGTGCGGAGATCGACAATTACCATCATTCGAGTCACATGCTCGATTATCTATACCTTATTTTTAAAAAAAATTACACTTTGGCGGCCTCTAGTCTCAGGATCACCTCATTTATTTTCTGGGTGGAAGCAAAGCCGGCCGAATTAAATGAATGGCGCCAGTGTCACAGAGACATGACTACATATTGTCGAATTTGCTGTAGATTAATACGCGGTAGAGCGATGCTGCAGCTATATTAGTAGTATAGTTGTAGCACGAATAGGTCGGCTCGATCGGGGAAGGACCACGCTCTCACATACCAGCGTAAAATGGCAGCTGGACACTGCTGTGTTGCGTATGGTGAGTGTAGAGAACCGGAGAACCATTTTACTGGAAAAGAGGCATTCCATCTTAGTCTTCACGGGTGACAACACATCTGCATTTTGATCCTTATTTGAAGATAAATGTAGATGTCTATGGGTCACAGCAACCACTTACCATCAGGTGGATTGTATGCTCGTTTGTCACCCTATCCTATAAAAATAAAATACTATGGGTCCGTGGTTTCCAAATGCGGTGAAGTTTCTAAAGGACCAAATTTAGATTGTTCATGTCTGCCATATGTTATGCTGACCATTGCCAACAGTTGCACCCCGTAATACATTACTACAAGTATTAGAGTAACCTTAATTTAATTTTCTATTTAGTGGTGTCTTAAAACTTGATCGATTCTCTGATTTAAGTTAAGTTAGATATTTTACATAATATTAAAAACTAAAAAATAATTAAAGATTACACATATCTTTCGTAATGTGTACGGCAAAGGAGTGGACTAATTTGCCGGCGTCTGTCTTTCCGTCCGAATATAATATGGGCGCCTTCAAGGCAAGAGTGAATAAGCTTTTGTTACGCTACGACAGTGCGATTAATCATCTAGGGCTTAGCCACCACTTACTAACAGGTGGAATTGTGGTCAAGCACTGGCTTATAATAAGTAAAAAAAGAGTAAAAAATGAAGAAAAATATTATTTTAACAACTCTTTAAAATTATTTTAGTTAATAACGTGTGTGACGGAAGAGGCGAGAGGGTATCTGAACCAGGAGATGGGCAGCAGCATCTTTCTGAAAACTGCTAGATAAAAATACAGAAACCGCGGTTACCCACTTACTTTACTACTTTACTTAATATATGAATGAAAATAACCCCTGGAAATAAGGTGATCGCCACCATGCTGGTTCTATGAAAAATCATTTAAAAATTGTATAAACGAAATTATTGTTAAGTGAAATATAATTTCTTGCTGGTTCTTCCCAGGACTGAGACATTTTCCGAACCAGTGGTAAATAAAAAATGACTTTCAATAAGTATTATGTAATAATCAATATTGAAAAAAAAAATCTATTCTATTCTACTCGCTTGATAACTATGGCAAATATCTCCCTTGTGAAGCAATCTTTTGAGGAGGCCTCTGTTCAGCAGTGTATGTTTGATAGGCTGTAATGGTAAGTTGGGTAAAAAATGAAAGATATTGCAGCCACAATAACTGTAAAAATAAACTTTGCACATCCTTATTTACACTTACCAACAACGGAATATAATTTGTTTTTACGCCTTAATACATGACCTTTTTCGTATTTACGTTATTTCTTATCCGCATATGTTACGGTTGTGTGGGTTTGAGGCTTAGAGCCGCTTTAATAGATAATAGGATTATTAAGGTAGGAAACGTTCCGTTTTGTCAACAATAGCATGGCTAATCTTTTTCGAAAAAACCTGAAAATTTCTAAGTCTCGGCATTGTGTCTCTTTTGTCCAATTATATTATGGTTATCAATATAATTTCTCTATTATAAAATATTTGATGACATAATTATGGATTTAAGACATATTCCTTTAATGCTGGCCGTATGATAAAGATCAAGGTCGTTCAGCGAGCTATGGAGAGGGCTATGCTCGATGATTCTACGTGTAACCAGAGAACCAGAGTAACCGATTAGTATCTTAAGTGCTTGTTCACGTAGAACACGCGGGTAAGAAAGCGGCAGTTGGTGCGGTAGTTTCGGCGAGCTTGTATTCACATTGGCCGCCAGGAATTTGCGCATATGTGACGTGTTGTCAGAAGTTGTGAACATTGACGACGAACTTTTATTTATAATCGAAAATTCTGCAATTTCCTTCGTACGTTTTTGTTCATATGGTTATGGTGTTTGCTTTTTTTATAGGAGAGGGGCAAACGAGCATGCGGCTCACCTGATGGTAAGTTACTACCGCCGCCCATGAACGACTGCAACACCAGGGGAACCAGGGGAATCGCAGAATCGTTGCTAGCCTTTTAAAAAGGAGTAGGCTCTTTTCATGAAGGTCTCTAAGTTGTATCGGTCCGGAAAAATCGTTGATGGTAATCGATTCCACAAGGAAGTTGTGCGAGGAAGGAAACATCTTCTAAATCGCACAGCGGTGGACCGCTAATCATCCAGATGGTGTGGATGGTATCGGGAGTTCTGCCGCGATGTGCGTTCGTGAAATTTGGCGGCTGGGATTAATCCGAAAATTTCCTCAGAGCACTCCCCGTGGTAAATGCGAAAGAAAATGCAAAGGGATGCAACATCTCTTCGCAGTGCCAATGAATCGAGCCGATCGGAAAGGACTTGGAGGACTGCTTTGTTCAATTGGAGTTCTAGCCTGTACAGCACTGATAAACTCTTCTGTATTGTACGAGATTATGAAAACATGCTATAGTTTGTAGCGACATGTTCAAAATTGTTGATCTTATCTGAAGCCGCGAGTCAATTGCGTGTTCCGCCGCTAGTTCGACATGAACGCACATAAACAACTTCATACGTTTGATATTGCCGCGAGCGCGCCGCACGTGTTAGTCGCCAGCTTGTAACATTTGCTGTAAAAGCTGCTATTTTACGCTGGTATTATGTGAGGGCGTGGTCCTTCGTTAAATCGTGCCGACCCATTCGTGATACAACGATAATATAGCTGGACCGTGGCTCTACCACATAAATATCTTCATCATCGATCAAGGATTCGCAAGTATAATGTTCTTTCACACCCATTAGTCTAGCATTGTTGGACGTCTTAGAAAAATTTACAATATATTTATAATTGGCATTGAGTTTTTTCAAAAATCTTAAGGCCGATAAAATTCAAACCGATTAGCGATCGCAGTATTCAGATACTCTACTCTGAACTTTGTTGTTAAAGCATGTTATATTATGTTAAGCACATTAAATCAAAATATATTTTATAATTATAGTCCCCTAAATATCTTATAAATATATCTTACAAAAAATACAGCATATCTTTCTATAAAGTAGCAAATATTTTTGTAAAGGCAACAAATTAATAATGTTTTAAGTCACAAAGCCTGTTATAGTTTGATATAATGAAATTAAATTAGTTAAAAATAAAAAAATATTAAATTACAATTTTTTTCTTATATTTATGCGAAAAGTACAATATGTTACGGCCTACGGCTGCCCCTGCAAAAATAGGCTATCCCGGGGTCCAAGCAAGAATTCTACGGGCAGACGCAGGTCGGGCCTCCAAACTGGCCACGTGGAAATATCCTATCACAATAAAGGGGGAGGCTAGTTAACTGGAAGGTACTTACCAGCTTCGGGAGCGGAGACTGTTCACAAGGATCTGTCCAACTGATGAAAGAGTAGTGAGTGTAGGTGGTATTTGTGTGTGTCTGTGTGTAGGTGACCTGGGCTAGATGACACGATGCTGTCCTGGAGGAGGTATGCTCCTGTGAAGCCCCCGGAACAATTCCCTTCTTGAAGGCACTAGTTCAGTCTATTCATGTAATGGTACAGTCAAAAAAACTTCAAACAAAATCACTATATAATTTGCACAATTACTTTAAACGAAGTAAGTAAATCCGTAAAGACCAACACGTGGTGATGCCGACGACAGAGGTACTAGCTCAACTCCGTTCGTGACGTGACAAAAATTAAGTAAGAAACAAAAACGTCCGTTCCGATCGCAAAAATTTTACACTAAAACGCCGAGACGTGTCCAGTCGACCGGCTCGAAAGGAATGTCGGCGCAGGGGTGTTACCTCGACACTGTGCGAAGCTAATAGCGTGTGATTATAACACAATTCTCAAAATATTAAATATTAGCCTTAACGCAATATATTGGCAGAATTTACTACCCTCTTGGTCTAGTAGTTATAAGCCTGACCGCTGATTATAAGATCGCCGGTTTGAATCCTGGGGCGAGTCAAAATCATATTATTTGGTTTTTTAGTTGGGAAATTCTCAGGAGATGCCCAAAGTAAGTAATTTTACAGTGTTTCGTCACAGTTCCTCGGAAAGCACGTAGAACCCTGTGCCTGACCTCTCTTCAGTCATTTTGACTGCCGTTCGATTGGACTGTGGGAGTGACGAAATAGAAAGTGCACCTTTCATAAACGTTGATTTATGCCATTAAATTTAAATAAAACATCCGAATTTCATTTGGGGAGAATGACTGGGTGCTATCTTTTACTTGGGATCTAATATTATGAAAATTAAAACCAAACCAAAGTATACCATAGTAATATTTAAAGATACCCTAAGCTCATTTTACGTAAATCCAACTATTACGAAAAATGATAAGCGATAAGTAACCCGGGCTAATGATGACATAAGGGTGTTGAGCAATTCAGACCAGTGTTGCCACCTTAGTGATTTTGTCACTAGATTTGGTGATTTTTAGAGCTCTTAGCGATAGTTTTTCATCGTTTAGCGATTTTTATTTTTTAGTGATTTTTGGCGATTTTTCAATTTGAAATTTGGCAACACTAATTTGAGACGGAAATGATTCTCTTTCTGGACTTAGTCTACGGTCGGGCAATCCCAGACGCTGTCATCTTATAGTTAGCGACGTTAATGATTTATTTTTCTTTAAAGTGTCGTCGTAGTTGATTAAAATGGGTAGGAACGTGCTTAGTGTAAGAACAGTAAAGAAATTAATAAAAACTGTAAAAAAAATTTTGGTCTTTCATACAAGTAGGATTTTTGATAAATCATAGTGTCATTTTTACTCATTTTATTTTAGATTCTTATTTGGAAGCCTCTTTTAACATCAAATATTTATCGGTGAACCGATGGTATAATAAAACATACAAACATTAATGACTTATTTTTTCAATGTATGGAAAAAAATATTCAAAACGGATTTGCTCTAATATATGCAAAAACGCATCGGTGAAAAATCCTACTAGTATGAAACGCCAAAAAGGGACGATAGTACATGGTGGCAGTATGAATAGTGAAGTTAAGAATATTAAAGGAACTGGGAGAAGAAGAAGGAAGAATGGAACTGCCGGCCAAGGTAAAAAATTACACGCCAAAGTAGAAAAAATAGTAGGAGGAGCATGATGAATTCAAAAGCTGGCTTAAACCTTTACCTGGTGACGAACTGAGAGTGTTTTGCTGATTTTGTAAATCAGAATTATTAGCAAAATTAGCAGACTTAAAAAAAAACATGCAGAAACGAAAAAGCATAAGCAAATAGTTACGAATTAAGTTTCGTACTTACGAATTTAGTTTAATACATACGAAATTAGTTTCGTAGCCTTAAATTTAGTTTCGTACTTACGAATTAAGTTTCATACTTACGATTTTGGTTCCGTACTTACGAATTTAGTTTCGTACTTACGGAACTAGTTCCGTATTCGCGTAATCAGTTTCGTACTTACGAAATTCGTTTCGTACTTACGAATTTAGTTTAATACATACGATTAGGGAGAACAATTGGGTGACCGGTACTCCCAAAAGAAAATACTTATGGAAATCTATATGCACAGTCTCTACTAACATATTGCATCCCAATCTGGGGAGGGACGGCTAAAAGTAAAATGATGGAGGTGGAACGTGCACAACGTGCTCCTTTAAAAATAATGCACTCCAAAAAATAAGGTTTTCAACTGATAAACTTAACTTCATCAGTAAAGTCCTATCAGTGAGAAAGCTGTACATTCTACACAATGTATTAAAAAAAAACATAAAATCTTAAGCTATTATAAAAGCATAAAACAAAAAAGAAGAAAAGCAGTTGCTGCGATAAATAAAACCTAAACTGCATTTGCTAGTAAACAATACTCAAGTCGCTCCGGTTTTTACGAGGGTAGATTGAAAAGTACTCGGCCTAACACAGATCCATTCAATTCTAAAAATCAAATCTACCCACATTATTTAGTTCAGTTCAGACTAGTTCATTGTGTGAAGTTCGAAACGTGTGCGATGATTAGTTGTGATTTTATAAATTTATTAACAAAGTAATCGGACATAATTTCCGCGAATGGAGCAAATCGAGCAGCGTGCCGTCATTAAGTACCTCCATAAGAAGGGGCTATCATCAAAAGCCATCCATGATGACATGGTCAGTACATTAGGCGATTGTGCTCTGTCATATTCATCCGTCAAAAAATGGATAGCAGAATTTAAGCGTGGTAGAGAGAGTGTGAAAGATGAACCCCGCTCTGGAAGGCCTTCGACGTCAACTATTGACGAAAATATTAAAAAAGTACTTGATTTAATAATGGGAGACCGCAGATTAAAAATTAGAGAGATAGCCGAGATTATAGGTATTTCTTATGAACGAACTCAAAACATCATTGTCAACGAGTTGGGTTTCCACAAGGTGTCTGCGAGGTGGGTTCCGCGACTGCTTTCAGTTGAACAAAAAAGGACGCGATTGACTATTTCACGCGACTGTTTGGAGTTATTTGAAGCCGATGCAGATGATTTTTTGAATCGTTTTGTTACTATAGACGAAACATGGGTTCATTACTGTACACCGGAAACAAAACAACAATCAAAACAGTGGAGAAGACCTGGTTCACCACCCCCTAAAAAGGCTAAGTCGATTTTGTCGGCAAATGAGGTGATGGCTTCAGTATTCTGGGACTCGAAAGGTGTGATTTTGATTGATTATCTTGAAAGGGGTCAGACTATAAACTCTGATTACTACTGCACCTTACTACGTCGTTTACGAGAGGAAATAAAAGAAAAACGTCGAGGAATGCTCAGAAGAAAAGTCCTGTTTCATCAAGATAACGCCCGTGTTCACACTTCAGTACAGTCAATGGCTGAAATTCACAACTGTGGCTTTGAACTGTTACCACATCCGCCGTATTCACCTGATCTGGCACCATCAGACTTCTTTCTGTTCCCTAACCTAAAAAAGCACTTGAAAGGTCAAAGATTTTCGACAAACGACGAGGTCAAAGCAGCTGTAGCGCATATTTTGACTCTAAGGAAGAATCATTTTTTTTCAACGGTCTAAATGCTTGGAAGGGTAGGTGGCAAAAGTGTATTGAACTTGATGGTGATTATGTAGAAAAATAAAAATATAACTGATTTAGTATGTGTTAATTTTCTTGGTTAGGCCGAGTACTTTTCAATCCACCCTCGTATATAACAAATTGAACAAAAAACTAGAGATCTACAGCAAAACATATTAGGAATGTAAGAAATTGATTACAATTTTTTTTACTCCTTTAAATTATGAGGAAACAGAGACATTATTACAATACAAATACTAAACGAAGATATACACATACATACACCCATACTTAATACATCCTCACACACTACTCATACAACATGTACAAACTGACATACAACGCCACATACTACAAATACCCAATATATGACATATATGAAACACAACCTAATAATTATTGATTTATTGATGTATTAATTTAATACACTTACCTAGTCTCGTAGCATTAATAATGAATGCCATGAGACTAGGTAGGATACTAAAATCAAATTAAAATGTTGGGTACTAAAACATGTTTTAGTGTCTTTATTATTCCTTATTATTAGTTACTTTATTTCGTTAATAATACTGTAATTTTTAGCTGTGGTAAAGTGAAGTTACCATATACAGGCATTATTTTGCGTACTAGGTGACCTCGATCACTTTGTCACGGTGGTAGAGCCACGCAGCAGTTTTTGCTGTTGCACGTATGGGCCGACTCGAGCCGGGTCGGTACCACGACCTCACACAATACCGGCAAGAATTAGAAGCTCTGTTTCTGCGTTTCGTCTGGTGAGTGCAGGTGTCCGGAGGCCCAATTCCCCCCCCCCCCCCATCAACATGGTAGCGGAACTACACGATAGACTACCCCAGGAGGTTACCAGTACCCCTGGAGAATCCCTCGCTGAGCATCCACGACCATGTTATTCCAAACCTGAGCGTGGGTGGTCAGGCTGCCCCGCGTATTCGAAGGGGGGGGGGGGGGGGGGGGGGGGCAAAATTCCGCTCAAAAACATAACTGCTCGGGTCAAACTGAGCATCAATACCAAGGCGAACCCTGCCACGCTATCCTTAAATTTGTGCAACATCAGGGGGCTTCACTCTAACCTAAACGCCGTCCACTACCATTCCGAGACGGCGAAAGCGGGCTTGCTCTTCCTGACCGAGACGCAGGTTTCCCCTCCGGCTGATGTTTCGTATCTCTACCACCCGAGGTATAAATTGGAGCACTCCTTTGTGCCTCGGGCTGGAGTTTGCGTGTATGTCAGAGAGGACATCTGCTATCGACGCTTTGGCAGTCTTAAAGGTTCGGACCTGTCCCATCCTTTGGCTACGCGTAGACAGCGATGACCATCCGCGCGTCTACGGGTGCCTCTATAGGTCCCATAGCGGTAATGCCGAAACAGACCGACTCATCAACCACGTCAAAATGGCTATAGATTCCTTGCTACAACAGGTCCCATCCGCAGAGAACGTGATCTTTGGCGATTTTAACGCCCACCATGCCGAATGGCTCGGTTCACGTTTAACCGATCATGCAGGGAGATCTGTTTATGACTTTGCCTTGACATATGGTCTGACACAACTGGTTACTTCGCCTACGCGGATTGCAGATGTGGAGGATCATACACCTTCCCTGTTGGACCTTCTGCTGACCTCTCACTGGACGGATATCAGGTTTCCGTCGATGCCCTCTCGGCTCTTTGGACCATTGTCTGATCCGGAGTATGGTACCACTCACGCTCCCTTCGCGGTTGCGTTCTGCAGGTTGCCGCCGTGTTTGGTATTACAGGTCGGCGGATTGGGACGGAATGCGGTCTTTCTTTGCATCCTACCCATAGGAGCGGGTTTGCTTCTCGCCGAATGATCCCAGCGCTGTTGCTGACTCTGTCACTGATGTGGTGCTACAGGGAATGGAACTATTTATTCCATCATCTGTGGTACCTATCGGAGGCAGATCTCAGCCTTGGTTTGGCCGCTGCTGTAAGACTGCATTACGCAGTAAGCAGGAGTGTTATCAAGCCTGGGCTGCGGCTTCGGCGACTCGAGATGTAAACACCAGCACACTTAAAAAGAAGTATAACTTCGCCTCCACGTCCTTCAAAAGAGTTATTGCCAAGGCAAAGTCAGAGCACATAGGCAAAATTGGCAAGAAACTAGTTCGCCTCCTTCGGGAACCCATGCATTCTGGTCTCTCGCCAAGGCTGTCCAAGGGAATTTCTGTAAGCCAGGTCTGGCAGTGACCATCTGTGCACAGGGAGGACAACTCACTGGCCCAAGACGCAAAAGACAAAGCCGACCTTTTAGGCTCCCTTTTTGCGTCCTACTCGACTCTTGATGACGGGGGGAAAACACCGCCGATCATCCCGCGGTGTGAGTGCTCCATGTCGTATGTGCGGTTCTCACAGCGCTCGGTTCGCAAAGCACTTCTCTCCCTGGACATCCAGAAGTCGAGTGGGCCTGACGGAATCCCCCCAATTGTGCTGAGGACGTGTACTCCGGAGTTGGCACCGGTCCTAACGCATATTTTCCCGTACTCCTACTCCCAAGGCGTAGTCCCGAATTCGTAGAAGACAGCTTTTGTCCACCCGAACCCTAAAAATGGCGACCGCTCAGACCCGTCCAACAATGGGCCTATCGCGATCACCTCCTTGTTCTCCAAAATAATGGAATCCATTATTAACTGCCAGCACATCCGGTACCTTAAGGATCACCAGCTGATTAGTGACCACCAATACGGTTTTCGTTGGGGTCGATCAGCTGGTGGTCTTCTGGTCTACCTGACCCATAGATGGGCGGAGGCAGTAGAGTCCAAGGGGGAGGCGTTGGCCGTTAGTCTGGACATTGCGAAGGCTTTCGATCGGGTTTGGCTCAAAGCGCTTATTTCGAAGATCCCTTCCTATGGGCTTCCCGAGAAATTTTGCAATTGGATCACCAGCTTCCTTGCAGATCGGAGCATCAAGGTCGTTGTAGACGGTGCATGTTCTGACTACAAGCCTATTAACGCTGGTATTCCACAAGGCTGTATGCTATCACCAACGCTGTTTCTTCTGCATATCAATGATATGTTGCTAACTAGTAACATTCATTGCTATGCGGATGACAGCACTGGTGATGCTCTATACACCGGCCGTGCCAATATTTCTCGGAAAAACGTCACCGAGTACCGGAACAAACTTGTGTCTGAAGTCGAGTCTTTGCTGAACAAAGTTTCGGATTGGGGGCGACTAATTCTAGTCCAGTTTAATCCTTAGAAGACACGAGTTTGCGCGTTTATCTCTAAAAAGAACCCCTTTATCGTATCTCTTCAGTTTCAAGGCACTCCCCTTCTTGCCTCAGCCAGTATCGGTATCCTTGGAGTCGACATATCGAGTGACGTGCAGTTTCGTGGTCACTTGGAAGAGAAGGCCAAATTGGCCTCTAAAAAGCTTGGCGTGCTTAGCAGAGCGGGACAGTATTTCATGCCGGCACACCGCCTGCAACATTAAAAGGCGCAGGTTCGGCCTCACATGGAATACTGTTCCCATCTCTGGGCAGGGGCTCCCCAGTGCCAGCTCCTTCCACTTGACCGCATCCAGCGCATAGCGGCTGAAATCGTCGACGACCGAGCCCTTTCCAGTCGGCTCGAATTTATTGGCACTGCGAAGGGATGTTGCATCCCTTTGCATTTTTTTCGCATCTACCATGGGGGAGTGCTCTGAGGAATTGTTTGGATTAAGCCCAGCCGCCAAATTTTACGAACGCACATCGCGGCAGAACTCCCGATACCATTCACACCATCTGGATGATTGGCGGTCCACCATTGTGCGATTTAGAAGATATTTTCTTCCTCGTACAACTTCTTTGTGGAATCGATTACCATCAGCGATTTTTCCGGACCGAAACGACTTAGGGACCTTCAAGAAAAGAGCGTACTCCTTTTTAAAAGGCCGGCAACGCATCTGCAATTCCCTACCTGGTGTTGCAGTTGTTCATGGGCGGCGGTAGTCACTGACCATCAGGTGAGCCGTATGCTCGTTTGTCCCCCTCTCTTATATAAAAAAAAACTGATCATATAAATGTAACTTTATTGTTTAACGAAATAAATTATTTATTATCATATTATTATTATTTCGTACTTAAGAATTTAGTTTCGTTTCTTACGTATTTAGCTTCGTACTTACGAAATTATTTTAGTACTTACGAAATTTCTTTTTGTACTTACGAATTTAGTTTAATACATACTAAATTAGTTTCGTACTCACGAATTTAGTTTCGTACTTACGAATTAAGTTTCATACTTACGAGTTTGGTTTCTTACTTACCAATTTAGTTTCGTACATACGAATTTCGTTTCGTCCTCACGAATTTATTTTCGTTCTCACAAATTTGGTTTCGTACTTACAAAATTCGTTTCTTACTTACGAAATCAGTTTTGTACGTACTTACGAGTTTAGTTTCGTACTTTCGAATTTAGTTTCGTACATACGAAATTCATTTCGTACTTACGAAATTCGTTTCTTACTTAAGAAATTCGTTTCGTACTCACGAATTTACTTTCATTCTCACGAATTTAGTTTCGTACTTATGAAATTAATTTCGTACTTACGAGTTTAGTTTCGTACTGATGAAAATAGTTTTATAATTTCGAATTTAGTTTCGTTCTTTACAAAATTAGTTTCGTACTTCCGAAATTAATCTCGTACTTACAAGTTTAGTTTCTTACTTGTGAAAATAGTTTTATACTTTCGAATTTAGTTTCGAACTTACAAAATTAGTTTCATACTTCCGAAATTAATTTCGGTACTTACGACTTTAGTTTTCTACTTATGAAAATAGTTTTATACTTTCGTATTTAGATTCGTACTTACAAAATTAGTTTCGTACTTCCGAAATTAATTTCGTAATTACTAGTTCTATTTTGTACAAAGTAATTCAGTTTTCTTACATACGAAATTCGTTTAGTACTCCCAAATTTAGTTTCGTTCTCACAAATTTAGTTTCGCACTCACGAAATTCGTTTCGTACTAACGAAATTCGTTTCGTTCTTACGAAAACAGTTTTGTACCTACAAATTGAATTGCCCAATTCTGGCCATGAAACGCCCAACAATTTGCATTTCTTAAAACAATACACCCATTTTATGGTTATTAATCGCGGTATTCAAGTATCCCAAAAAGGATTGCAATATTTTTGCACTAAAAAGTACCGTAAAGATAAAAATTAAATTACCTTAATCCGCAACACATTACTTTGTGGATAAAATAAGAATTGTTGCCAATTACAAATATCTCGTTAAAAAATCTTCAATCAATGTTTTATGGTGTCATTATTATAATGCTTATATTATTTTTCGATTATTACTATACTCGTAATATTATAATTATTAAACAAGCAAATTGCTAGTTGATTTACCATGAATTCTTTAGAACATAACAAACACGCTACTGCACAATTTAACTTTAATACTTATCTGTTGTTAAATATACAATCAAAATGGAATAAAAATAACACACACACACCCACACACACACACAATCACTCACGAATGTCACCCAGAGGGGTAGGCAGAGACTACGGACTTCCATTTGGCGCGATCTTGACACACCTCTCTCACCTCCTTTACATCCATATATATACGTATACAAGCTCGTCGGTTAAGGGTAGTCCTTATCTGGCCCATTTTTAATGTATCCACGATTTGGTCGATAAATCTTCGTCTACGGCGTCCCTTCTCGTCTCTACGTTCACTTCTGAAACATAAATTTGCTTTGTCATTTTTTCTTGTTCTTTCTTTCTACATGACCAAACCAAAGAATCATTCCTTTTTTAATCCTGGTCATAACGTCATCTTGTAAACCACACTTTACTCTTATCATACTATTTTCTCACCTTGTCATTCAGATTCAACCTTAGCATACTCCTTAATGACCGAATTTCTACAGCATTTATTCTACTCTCATGCTTCTTCTGCCAGACCAAACTTTCACAACCATACATTAAAGAAGGGACTAACACAGCATTATGAATTGCATCACGTGCCTTCTTTGACCACATGCTGACTCTTCCACAATTGCGTGTAGAGCCCCATTCACTCTATTTCCTGCGTTCACTCGTCGTTCTATATCCTTAGCATATCTACCATCCCTGCTAAATAAACATGCCATATAGATACAAACTCATCCACTTGCTCAATCAACTCCCCTTCTATTCTTATTTCACATAACGTTTTACTACCTTCTCTTTCAAAAACCATCACTTTCTTCTTACTTGCGTTCAGTTTCATAACCCTTTCATTTAATGACCAGTTCATTAAAGTAACCATCATTTGCAATTCGGCCGCTGACAATGCAAAGATGACTTGATCACCGGCGCACAAAAGGCATTTGACGGTTAACTCACTCATTCTCACCCCACATTCTTCAACTATCAAAATTAGGCAAACAACTGTCCATAAATAGGTTTAAACAGCCATGGGGAAGCTACACAGCCCTGTCTGACACCTTTTTTGAATGCCAAACCAGTCCGAGTAGACCCCGTTGATCCTAACATAAGCACTAGAGTCCCTATAAAGAGACTTTAATGCCTGTATCAAACCAGCGCTCAACCCAAATGAGGTCAGTGTTTGCCATAACACTTTCCTGTCCACTCTGTCAAAAGCCTATTCCAAGTTTATGAACGCACAAAAACCTTTCTGGTTTTTGGCCAAAAATTTCTCCGCAATCATGTGCATGGAAAAGGCTTGATCCGTACACCCCATCCCCTTTCTAAATCCAGCTTGCACATCCCAAATGTTTCATCAGTTTCTTCCATAACAGTGGTAGAGCCAGGCGGCAGCTTTTGCTGTCACATGGATGGGCCGGCTCGAACCGGGGTGGTACCACGACCTCACAGAATACCAGCGTGAAGTAGAAGTTTACCTCTGCGTTTCGCTTGGTGAGTGCAGGTGGCCGGAGGCCCTTTTTACTGGAAATGAGGCATTCCATCCTAGTCCTCACGGGTGAAAACGCATCTGCATTTTGATCTGTAACAGAGGATAGATGTAGATGTCTAATGGGCCGCAGCAACCACTTACCATCAGGTGACTGTGTGCTCGTTTTTCACCCTTATCCTATAAAAAAAAAAAAAACTCTTTCAATTAACACCATAGCATACAGTTTACCCACAATGCTAAGCAAGCTGATACCACGGGAGTCTTTACACTCCTGTTGTGACACTTTTCCCTTATTTATTGGGACTATAACGGCTTTGCACCAGTCATCCGGTACCTGCTTCAGTTCCAAACATAAATTAAACAAGGTGTATATCAGGCCTGCAACCGCACCCTCCCCAGCCCTTAGATAAAACAATAAAACAAATAAAACAAAACATATTTTAAAAGGTGTTCAGAATATAATGCGAATCAATAATAATTATTTTTTATGAAATTATAAATAGAGTAAAAGAATCTATATCGATTTATCCATTTTAAGACTGTCATAATTATCAAAACTAAATATTTACAAGTCGAATTCCTTTACTTCTGTGTTATTTTTTTGTTTTCTCGCGAATTTGTTATATAAACAACGAATAAGCATTCAAAATGGACTTACGAAATTCGTTTCGTACTTACGCAATTCGTTTTGTACTTTCGAAATTAGTTTTGTACTTATCAATTTAGTTTTGTACTTACGAAATTATTTTTGTACTTACGAAATTTGTTTCGTATTTACGAATTTAGTTAAATACATACAAAATTAGTTTTGTACTTACAAATTGAGTTTCAATCTTACGAAATTAGTTTGGTACTTACGAAATTCGTTTCGTACTGACGAAATTCATTTTGTACTTACGAGTTTAGTTTCGTAATTAAGAAATTAGTTTCGTTCTAACGAAGTTAATTCCGTACTTATAAAATTAGTTTTGGACTTACGAAATTAGTTTCGCACTTATGAGTTTAGTTTCGTACTTACGAAACAAGTTTGTACACACGAATTCGCATGTGTGTGTGTGTGTGTGTGTGTGTGTGTGTGTGTGTGTGTGAATGTGTGAATGTGTGTGCCGTGTAGTGGCGGTCAAGAATATCTACTACCCCATATCTTCCCGTGGGAGTCGTAAAATGCGACAAAGGGAAATGAGCAGGGGATGGTCAGCAGCATCTTCCTGATAATAGCCAAAATTGCAATAAAAAAACTGCGGTTGCCAACTCGCTCGCCAAACGTGGCAACGATGGCAAATACATCCCCCCCCCCCCCCATGAAGAGAGTAACAAGGAGACGGCCCCCAGTCCCCGGCGGCCCCGCTATTCCTGGCTTCGGTGGTGACCATCGTAACGGCGGGGCAGGGGGTGCTAAGAATCTCCGGTGGAGGTTCGGTTGCCACCTAAGACGACTCGACCTGGCAATGTACAACGCACGCACCCTCAGGACTGACGAGAAGATCGTGGAGATGGAAGAGTAGTTAGACAAGTTACGCTGGCATATTATAGGATAATTTGAAGTCCGAAGAGAGGGGGAGGACACAGTAATCCTCGAATCCGGAAACTTACTCTATCACCGAGAGGGCGACTATCTGTCCCAAGGAGGTGTCGGATTAATCGTCCACAAGTCTCTCGTTAACAACATTGTAAAGATCGGGAGTGTGTCGACGAGGGTTGTGTACCTAATACTCAGAATCACTAAACGGTATTCGCTAAACGTCATACACGTTTACGCACCAATCTCGGCACACCCCCGATGAGGAGGTGGAGGAAATGTTTGAGGATATCTCTACAGCCATGCATTCCTCCAAAACCCAATATACGGTGTCAATGGGAGACTTCAATGCAAAACTAGGCGCAAGAGAACGGTGAGCTGAAAGTAGGGAAATTTGGAATAGGGCTAAGGAACCCAAGGGGCCAGCAGCCGGCCGACTTCATAGAGAAAGAGGGACTCTTTCTGATGAACTCTTTCTTCCAAAAGCGGCCCCACAGGAAGTGGACCTGGTTGAGCACCGACGGTTCCACAAAAATGAGATTGACTTCATTATGACGACCAGACGACAACTATTCAGTGATGTGTCCGTGATCGCGAGGGTGAAAAATGGTAGCGATGATGGTTGAATGGTTAGAGGCACACTGAACCTAAACGTTAAGTTACGTTAACGTTAAGACCTCTCCAGGTCTCGTCTAATGAAGTCAACGCTCCGTCCCCCTCGTGCTCTGTTCCAAAGTTCTGAAACCTTTCAGCTCGAGTTAAAAAACCGTTTTCAGTGCCTAGAAGACTGCAATGAAACACACAATATGAATGAGAAGCTCGTGGAAACTGTCCACGAGTTCGGAGCTAAGTTCTGCAAGAACCGCCGCAGAAGAACACAAAAACTCTCCGATCACACTCTTAATTTCATGGCTGTTAGACGGGAGATAAAGCTACATTCTTCAACAGATTTGACAGCATACAGGCAACTGAACAGGCAGGTCTCCAAATGCATGCCGTGGGACTTACGCAACTTCAATACAGCTCGTATTGAAGAAGCGATCGAGCGGAACCAAGACTCCAAATTCTTTGTCAGAGATCTGTCTGACAGAAAGAGCCAACTGTCAAAGCCGGAAACGATGCTGCCACAGCATCGTTTCCGGGACACTTGAGATTTTGAGTGAGATGAGAGGTTCTATGGGCAGTTGTACACGTAATCGTTGGAGCCACATGCAAGTGTGAGTAACGATCCAAGAGCGAGTCTCATCCGACACTATTCCGAAGATATCCCGGACGTCAGTCTGAACGAGATTAGAACGGCTCTCCAACATCTTAAAAACGGCAAGGTCCCAGGCGAGGATGGAATTACAGCGGAGCTTCTGAAAGTGGGTATAAAAACGGTACTGGAAGTTTTTCAGAGGCTCTTTAACTCCGTCTTCCATGGTGGCATTACACCGGAGGCATGGGCGGAGGCCTATGTACAGCAGTGATTTATGAAAGGCTGTAATTATGATGATGATGATGATAATTATTGGAAGATATTATTGTTAGGTATATTTTTATAATAAAGAAATATCTTTTAATTTCAGAACAAAATGAAGGAGTTAATTCTGCTCCTTATGGTGACGTGCAGCATGGTTCAGCAAAACTGGGTCCCATTTTTCGGAATAATCGGAGCGGCTACTAGGGCCTCAGAACGAGGAGATATGATGAAAACTTGCATTCTCAAAACCGAACCGAAATCTGTAAAAGTAGCAAACTTGAAAATTATTAATTTTAAAAGCAGAAAGTTAAATAATCAAAAATGCAGATTTAAGATTATGAATAATGTAAATAAAAAGCTTGTAAACTGTAAATATTTTACGAAGCTCCTTTAATACTTAGTTGTTTCTCGGGCACTGTGTGTTAGTTTTAAACTTTAAAAGTTTTTCCGTATGCTATGCCACTTTTAAAGTTCGCAATCATGCTTAGATTAAAGTTAAAAGCTCCCCGAAGTTTTAATTTCTTTATTAAATCCGATATATTTATCAACTTATAGTGATTTTTTAAAACGAAACGAATTTTAATATATAAATAGAAAAATTAATTTACACTTTTTATTTCTTATTGTGTATAAGTATTTTGCCCCATATCACACCGTAGGCGTCGTAACAGATGGCTATGGGAAAACATATAACGGATCTTGAAAGATGGGAGTGTTAATATCTTGTATACACCAAAAATAAATACGCACACCGGCGACGGGTAATGGCATCAAAGGTGTGAGACGTTTGCAATGGTAATCGCCAATTTGCCTGCCATGGGTTGCCATGGGATGCTGTAAGTAGACTCCAGTGAGCACCACGCTAATCCAAAAAATATGTGTTTAAATGGAACTTTGTAAAAGAAACGATAGGTGGCAAGCCGATCGCCTAATAAATGGTAAACCCATTATCCAATTAGTCGCCTTTTGCGACATGCTAGGCAAGTAACACAATTAGACCATTATTTTTTTAAATTAAGCCCCACATAAACATGGTATATAAGAGTTAGAGATCCACATGGGAACATTGGATGTATAAATAAACTATTGGTAAATCCAATTGTGCATGCCTTAAGTGCATAAAAAAATACGTATAAAAAGATTATAAGAATTTTTTAAAGTAGTTTAATTACACACAAATGTTCACTAAAAACCATTCCAAACAACTACAGATCGTGCCCCATCGTGTACAGAAAAGGAAAATGTATGTTAAATAATCTTATGAATATAAGAATGTTTTGTAATAAGTCTTTATTAAATACACCTTGGGCAAAAAACTTAATTGAAAAAAAAAAGGAATTCAGCGGTTAATATTTTATCATTTCCAATATTTCAAATATCATTTACGTTTCTTTATACGAATAAGTAAAAACGCACGCTTTACATACCTATACGTTACTTATTTAAATTAAAATATATAAATCTTTGTCATAAAAATATTATTTACCGATTTCTATGATGATTTATTACAAACCGTCAATAATACGTCAAAAAAATTCATAAAATGAATTAAATTATTGTTAAATTACAGTAATTGATTTTCGTGCATTTTGTGTAATGATATATACACGTCACTGCCTTAAATATCGTAATTACATATGTCACATCAATGTCATTTATTTTCACATGTTCACTGATTTGTGCTTGTGAAACATATTAATTTATCATATTCTCTTCGTATTTGTGCTGATCTCTCGCAGCACATCTTGAGATGGAGGGATTGTCATCTTTGCGCCAATACACAGGATGCGGCATGTTAGAGACATGTTGTCCTCAATCATAGCCATAATATAAGCTCTTTTTCCAACATGAAAATCTTTACAACAGGTACGTTTAGTTTAATAATTATCTATTTAGTTTATTTAGTTGAAAACTGTCGCTGTCGTTATTGATGCATATTTATAAAACTGTAAATATTCACACCTTCAGTAACATATAATACTATATTTGATTATATAGACAGATATATAATCAAAACATAATATGTATCTTGAAAAAAATTATTTGACTATAAACACATTTACTTGACTTGGACTTACTTTTTATGAAATACGAGGGTGGATTGAAAAGTACTCGGCCTAACACAGATCCATTCAATTCTAAAAATCAAATCTACCCACATTATTTAGTTCAGTTCAGAATAGTTCATTGTGTGAAGTTCGAAACGTGTGCGATAATTAGTTGTGATTTTATAAATTCATTAACAAAGTAATCGGACATAATTTCCGCGAATGGAGCAAATCGAGCAGCGTGCCGTCATTAAGTACCTCCATAAGAAGGGGCTATCATCAAAAGCCATCCATGATTACATGGTAAGTACATTAGGCGATTGTGCTCTGTCATATTCATCCGTCAAAAAATGGATAGCAGAATTTAAGCGTGGTAGAGAGAGTGTGAAAGATGAACCCCGCTCTGGAAGGCCTTCGACGTCAACTACTGACGAAAATATTAAAAAGTACTTGATTTAATAATGGGAGACCGCAGATTAAAAATTAGAGAGATAGCCGAGATTATAGGCATCTCTTATGAAGGAACTCAAAACATCATTGTCAACGAGTTGGGTTTCCACAAGGTGTCTGCGAGGTGGGTTCCGCGACTGCTTTCAGTTGAACAAAAAAGGACGCGATTGACTATTTCACGCGACTGTTTGGAGTTGTTTGAAGCCGATGCAGATGATTTTTTGAATCGTTTTGTTACTATAGACAAAACATGGGTTCATTACTGTACACCGGAAACAAAACAACAATCAAAACAGTGGAGAAGACCTGGTTCACCACCCCCTAAAAAGGCTAAGTCGATTTAGTCGGCAAATAAGGTGATGGCTTCAGTATTCTGGGACTCGAAAGGTGTGATTATGATTGATTATCTTGAAAGGGGTCAGACTATGAACTGTGATTACTGCTGCACCTTACTACGTCGTTTACGAGAGGAAATAAAAGAAAAACGTCGAGGAATGCTCAGAAGAAAAGTCCTGTTTCATCAAGATAACGCCCGTGTTCACACGTCAGTACAGTCAATGGCTGAAATTCACAACTGTGGCTTTGAACTGTTACCTCATCCGCCGCATTCACCTGATCTGGCACCATCAGACTTCTTTCTGTTCCCTAACCTGAAAAAGCACTTGGGAGGTCAAAGATTTTCGACAAACGACGAGGTCAAAGCAGCTGTAGACGCATATTTTGACTCTAAGGAAGAATCATTTTTTTTCAACGGTCTAAATGCTTGGAAGGGGAGGTGGCAAAAGTGTATTGAACTTGATGGTGATTATGTAGAAAAATAAAAATATAACTGATTTAGTATGTGTTTATTTTCTTGGTTAGGCCGAGTACTTTTCAATCCACCCTCGTATGTTCTAACATCTGTTTATAATTTTTAGCTTCAACCTGATAGTTTTATCTGTGAAGCGTGCTTATTAATTCTTGGCAAATATGGCGAAAATGGAAATATAATGCTGAAGAATAATTTCGCATACGTTTGCTTTGGATATAGATGGTCTGTCTTGGGATCTAAACAACGTATAAGATATCACACAGTTGAAGCCAATGATCTATTAATATATATAATATACTTTGATAGCCTGCCTACAATGAGGTTTGTATTCTCTTATATTTGGTTGTACTTTTGTCGAAATATTGATAATGATCGACAATGCCTAACAAGATTGTGATATGGTTTCACGTGCGAACCCAGTCCGTGGCACCTATGATAAATATCTTCCAATGAAGAAATCTATGGAAAAGGCTTATGTGGAGTAGTGAATTTTTGATAGGCCTTAATGATGATGATGAGATGTATAAAATGTACTTGGAAAAATACTTGAAACACTTCTTTGTAGGCCATCAAAATATGTATTTATTTCGTACGGGAATCTTCAAAACTTAGGCACTATTTAACGTGAAGGAGGTGGCGGAGCGGGAGAAGGAGAGAGCAGCAGCTTTCCTTCCCGGCCGCCGCGGGAGACGCCCCGGGCGTCGGGGGCTACGTAGTGGCCCCCGGCCACCGTAGGCGCGGGCCTGTGGATGGCGAGCAATGGGTAGCTCGCCGTCCGTCCGTCTAACGACGACAGGCCGTGTCGACGGCGCGTTTTGTTCCACGCGCGCCTCAAAGAGCTGTCAGCATCGTGAAGGGGCCCGCAAGGGCCGACGCCTGCCGGGGCTGCGGGCTGTTCGAAAGAGATACCGCGGCTCCGGAACGTAAGGGCACTGAAGGAACACGGATGGTTTTTAGTCAGTAAAAGTCTGACACTCCCTTCCGCTCCACCCAGAGCGAAAGGCAGACATTTGCAGACAGACCAGCAATAGTTCAACACACCACTGATAATAGGATGAACGCAAATAAATTATTTTGATTTATTTTGTGATGATATCGCTGGCAAATTGTAATGAAATCTACCGTATTTTCATATTCTGTGTACAATGTTGTAAAAGTAAAAAGAGGCATATGCCCAAAATCGCGTTAGTGAATTTACGATCTTAAATATGCCCAGACCATATCACCATAAGACAATATGAACATATACAAAGTTTATGAGGAGAAATGGTAGCTAGTACGATACAAAGTACGCACCTGCATAATATTATGCCAAGCAATACACTACCAAAAACTGAAATGACAAACAATCTCATAGCATATCTCACGGTAAGTGACACACATAGACACCTATAACGAACTTCAAACAAAGGAGGCTACAGATCCGTTTTCATCTAAGACGGAATGCCTCACAGCCTGTAACTATACTGTCTCTCTATACCCTTCAGACCAGAACACAACAGTACACGTACTGCAGCTTATCGACTGAAATGATGGTACCTCCTCAAACGGACTCCTTAGCAGAAAAGAGTCATACCAGAGTAATATTTACATAGAGCATTCATTCTATTTGTTTATCCCTAAACCAGTAAACACGTGGTGGTATTCTTATAGTGTTAGGATCTTTTAACTCCAAAACAGAAGAACACCTTCTCAAATATAAATATTAGTGATCATTTAATTGTTTTATCTGAACCCAACGCTGGTATATAAGGTTCATGAAATCCTTATTTACATAATTTATTAGCGCTTGACAATTTATAAATTGCAATTACAGTAAACTGCAATGAATGTTTTTATAAAACATAAGGTTAATGTAATTATAAAAGTTCAATTTCAAAAAAATTGCAAGTTCTTATAACCTTAACTTATTTTATTTGCATAAAGTAATAAAACAGCAAAGAAATTACGCATAAGGCAATCGTTTACACTGAAATTTTAGTTGGGGCAAAATTCTATAGACATTCTGGCATTCACTCATAAGATCGTGAAAATATTTAAAAAAATCGGTTGTCTGTAAAGTCGGTTTACTGACGATAGTTGAACGTGACATCGTCATAAGAAATGTTTAATATCGAAAGAATCATTACCTTTATCGCCGCAAACGTTGCTATAAACAATTGACACCACATTCACTTTTTACTACACGTCATACTTAACGAAAACATGTATTATTGTATAGCAGCTGTCCATGCGGACATGCCGAACGCGGAGGCCGATTGTGCCTCTTCGTCGCTCGTCCCGCGCTCTCGGTTGCACTTTAAATGGAACGCCTCAGAGCGAGGTAACGCCGCATGAGTCATGTTTTTTCGTGCGTGCAGCCAGCTTCATCGATTTATAAGACGTTGTCACGTCAAAAAATGTAAATTGTAATTCTTGTTGTCAAAAAGTTCCAGTAGCAGTTACCGAAGTACACCTTAAAGTGACTCCACTAATTCCAGAGGTAAGGTATATTCATAACTAACAAAACGATGTCAAACTCCGCACACGTTGTACTACTGGTCGAGGAGCTCCAGTAGCATTTACAGAAGTGCGCTCCTAGGTACGTGCCTACTCTGCCTTAAGGATAATCCGCCACTGTCTGGAGGTAAGGTCTCATCATAACTAACAAAATGAGGCCACGTTAGACACACCTAGTTCTACTCTTCGAGTAGTTCCAATAGTAAATAATAAATATATCCGAAGTGCACCTACAGGTCACTTCTTCAAGTCCGGGGGTAAGGTCTGGTTATAATTAACAAAACGAGCACAATCTCGGTACATCTAGTTCTACTCGTCGCGGAGTTGCAGTAGCTGATACCGAGGTACACTTTCAGGTTACTCAATAAAGTTCAAGACGTAATAAATTAAAACGTAATAAAGGTAATAAATATACTTAATATTTTTATATAAATCCTACGTACTTTTAGCGAAACAAAATATCGTGATAAAAATCTGTGATTATAAAAATAACAACCTTGGTCAGTTATGTATCAAATACGGTTTTTGAAATATTTTGAATTTCTAAAGCGATAGGTATTTTTGCTGCTTATTACCGCTGCTGTAAGCAAACAATACGGTAATCCACTCACAAAGACGGCCAAGCCTAAAATGCGAGTGAGCCATGAGGCAAAGTGTATTTAGTAAAATAAATTATTACAAGGCTGCTCAAAATACCGAAAATGTGTGTATTTCTCATAAGAAAAAAAAATTATTACTACAGAAAACAAAATTAAACTGACATTTACATTCCATGGTTTCCCACATGATAGATGAAGAGAATAAAAATAGATTGAGTTAAACAATTGATATTTTCAAATGTTATCGTGTTTAGCCCTCCGTGCGGACTTAATAAATCTACGCCATAAGCCACTAAACCACTTTTTTATGTAAAAATAGCAATTAATCAATTTACAAAAAATAATAAGTCAACAAACATTTATCTTGTGATGTGCTTTTTATATAATTTATATGTTCAATATGATTGTTAAAAACGATTTTATGCCACAAAACGTTAGAATCTTGATTTTAGGCGCTAGTAGAACATACTCGTACCTACGCGCTTTTCGCTTAAGGCATGCAATATTGTATATAACGTATACTCGCTGCATTTATTTCGTACGATAATGAAGTTAAACTAGTTATAAAAAATATGTTACAATCATCTTATAACATAAATTACTTATTAAAAAAACAGTCTACCTGATGGTAATAATAATAACTTTCACCAGATCGTTTTTGGTTAAGGTGGACAGTCTCCAGGCCAGTATCCGCAGGCACAGGTGCAATCTCTATTCCCTCATCCTCATAGTCCGATCGATCGGCAATCCGACACGATCGGAGAGAGATTAGGTGCAGGACGCAGTTCTGACTGCCTCATTGGTCTTATTGGTCGTAAACACGGTAAGGTATCTGTAATCAAATTCAAAGTGGTAGAGCCATGCTGCAGCTATATTAATTGTATAGTTGTAGCACGAGTGGGTCGCCTCGACCGGAGAAAGACCAGCGTAAAATTGCAGCTTAATACTGATGTGTTTCGTATGGTGAGTGTAAAGACCCTTTTTACAGTAAAAAAGGCATTTCATATTAATCTACACGAATGACAACACATATGAATTTTTATTTGCAAACGATGATAAATATAGATATCTATGGGCCACAGCAACCACTTACCATGACGTGGACTAGATCGTACTGGAAATAGTATTCAAGGTTTAAAAGAGAGCGTACTTATTGGCTGTGATGTCCTTAAGGTTAGTTCATCCTTACATATTTTAGGACTTTATATAAATATAAAAAACTGACGAAATTAATAATGAAAAATTAAATAAAAATTAAATCAAAACAAATTATATTTTCGTGACTGACCACTACAACATCTTTTGATTGCT
This sequence comes from Parnassius glacialis, assembly GCA_033319125.1. Taxonomy (NCBI): domain Eukaryota; kingdom Metazoa; phylum Arthropoda; class Insecta; order Lepidoptera; family Papilionidae; genus Parnassius; species Parnassius glacialis. The sequence goes on along the minus strand of JAVANC010000019.1, from coordinate 14,001,257 downwards.
TGATTGTTACCATAAGTCAGTAACTGCACGGGATTACTACTACTATTATAATGTCCACTGAGTCCAATGCTTCCAGGTGGCGTTTTGCAGAACCAGTCCAAATGTGACAGCAGTATTCTATGTACGAGCGGACATGCGCTTTATACAAGGTAAGAAGTTGCCCCGGCGTGAAATACCACCGCACCCTTGCAAGGACATCAAGTTTCCTTGCGGCTGCTTTGGCTCTGGACTCAATAAACCGCCCATGGTTTAGGTTCGGAGAAAATTCAATTCCCAACAACTGACGGCGGTCAGGGTACTCCAAGGATACATTCCGGAAAGTAGGAGCCAAGGTGAACGGGCTCCTTTTAGCGGTAAAAAGACACGCTTGTGTATTGGAGGCGTTAAATCTTACGAGGTTGGCATCGCCCCATGCAGAGATTGCCTGTAGCGTGAGACTCACACACTCAACCATAGCCTCCTTTTCTGACTGGATTTGATTCCGACTGGCCCGGGCACTTGGTTGGTATCTCTCCACAACTGTGCTGTCATCTGCATACCCATAGATACCGGGAATGAGCAGATCATTTATATGCAGCAGGAAGAGAGTTGGGGTGAGAACGGACCCCTGAGGTACACCGGCGTTAGTCGTCACAGTACCGGATGAGAAGCCATCGACGACGACCCGGAGGGACCATTCACTCAAAAAGTCCTTCACCCAGGCAATCAGGCCAGGGGATAAACCATACGCTGAAAGCTTGCCCAATAGACTAGCGTGCCAAACCCTGTTAAAGGCCTTCGAAACATCAAAGGAAACAGCAAGTGCTTCACCACTGTTCTCGAGGGCTTCGCCCCATATGTGAGTGGCATATGCTAAAAGGTCTCCAGTTGATCGTTTTCGGCGAAACACGTACTGGCGATCACTGAGAAGATCATTTTACTCTAGGTATGTCATGAGGTGGGCGTTCAATATAAGCTCCATAATCTTGCAGAATATGGAGATAATTGAAATTGGCCGATAGTTGGCAGGGTCGGTATGGCTACCTTTTTTAGGCATACGCTGCACATTGGCTAGCTTCCAAGATTTAGGCACTGTTCCAGTCCTGAATGAGAGGCGGAACAAGCGTGTCAACATATACGTGTACTTGTTACCACACAGACTTTTTTTATTGAACGTTATCGTACAACCGAGATACGGGAGATTATTTCTAACATACATGCAATAAGGTCTGCAGGATCCAGGATCCAGAATAGCTATTTTATTCGATCGATAGCCTCTCCACTGTCAACCGGCCTCTATAAGGTTGAAGTAAAATAACGCACGTATGTCAAGCGCTTTCTGGAGGTCGATCGGCTCCGACGTATTTCAATGTGCTAAATTGCCTCTTTAAACTCATATTTATACTGCTATACTTACATTACTGCTATACATTACAAGGATGGTATAACCTCGCACCTAAAATATCTAATAATATGCATAATACATATTTTATTTGTCCGGCGCTCGGGTCGCTTAAATAAGGCATGTTATTTAAAGCTTGTGGGGTGAAAAAAATCTATAAGGAGGTGTGTTATTTTAATAGATTAATGTTAAATAAGATATCTTTAAGTGAATAAAATAAAATATTTGTCAAATAAAGGTTTGATTTATAATTTCAATTAAGTAGGATAAAATCGCTTACATAGTTTTTTTTGTTGATAAAAAAATTGACAATATGTTACATAATAAAACTGTCGCCATTTGTATGTAATTAGTTAGCTTATTTCGTAACAATTCTAACGAAGTAAGTTTTGTATATAGCTCTCATACAAAACTTTAGAGAAATGGTCAATTTAGTCACACGTGCCGCGATCGCGCGAGTTCCCTCAGAAGTGGCGCGATAGATGCGCTAAGTCGCGTAAAAGTGCCGTGACGACCGAGGGGATAGTAAACACATTAGTAGCTGGTAGCGGGTATTTCCAAAACAATTTTGTTTGCACTTATGGATTATGGAATATCCCAAATATCAAAAGCGACTGGCAAATGATGCCATTTGCCAGTCGCTTTGATTGTGTATTCTCCAGAAACACGCGTGAGTGAAATGAAAAAGAGGTGATCACATTACGTGTGGGATGACGACGGGTTACTGTATGCTGAGTATCGGCTGGTGAATTTAATTGGCCGCTACCCCGCCTGCGGCAAGCCTTCACATACTGTATATCAACTGCGTTATTGATCTGTTAACTTCTCTAACGGACTTTTCACTTGCGGAGAGTTCCTGTGTGTGTATCGGCCTACTTATCAACCATTGAAAATGAGTCCTAATAGTGTCATAGGTAACATTTATGCTGTAAAATGGAAAGGAAAATAGAATACAGAAACACGATGACAAACAAAGCGCAAACCAAATCAGAAAGGCAAAAACTGTTGGCTTTTGACTGGGATTTCAATCTTCTTATATGTGTGCATTATGATCGTATATAGTATTGTATGATACTATGCTATTGTATAGTATTATATAGAATTCATGCACCTGCAAGGTTATACTGTTTGTTGATGAGATTGGCTTAGTTTAATGCTGGATATGGGTTTTGTTTAAGAGGACTTTCTGTGATTGTCGCTATTTCTGGTTCATTGGTAATCATCAAAGATGGTACCAGATGCCTCCACCATTTTTTGCTTTGATAGGCCAGGAATTTTGTGGAATAGATAACGTGTTATCTGTTAAATGACACAATTGTTTTATTTTGTTTTTGTTTGTTATTAGTCATAAATACCAAATGATTAGATTCTACAAAAAATGTTTCCATTCTACTCCACTTCTTAATTTTTAAACAATTAATACACAAACTATACAACTTGATGTGTACTTTTAAAAACATTGTTTGCTAACGCCTATATTATTAAAAAAAATAAACAAATTTTAATATATTGTTTATTTATTTATGTAAGCAAATACGTCGATTACTTCTTATTCTACATTAACAGATAAACATTCGCATTCGCGAAGAACATATGAACGAAATAGTTTAAGTACATAATTATAATTTAATAGCAAAAAAATATTTTCAGACCGTACGCTTTAACCATAACAACATGAATTCCGTCCCATCATCCTCCCTTAACGGCCCGCAGTCATTAAAATTTCTCTAGCTACGGGAAAACAGAATAGGTAAGTTGAAGCTGGTATTTGTAAAATGGCCGAGTTTATTTAAGTTTTTCTTGTAAAATTACTTTTGAACATAAAAATTGTGATTTTAGTTCATAAATTTGGCTTTAAAAAAGCTTGCTATATTACTTAAGATCATTTATGATGATAATGTGAAATTAAGTACTATAATATGCCTAAAATTTATAAATATTAAAACATAGAAATATTTAAGTAATTCGTAAGTACATAAGTTTACCTTTTTAGCTTTAACACGACAAGCTTCATTTATATGGCAATTAAACTTGGAATTAATAAATCTACACAGTAATATGATATCGACGATAGAAGGAGGCGCCTTCGTAAGTTAGAGAGATTTTCAAGTCCTCGATATCGGTCATAACAGGCTATCAAAGTTTAACAGCGATGTATTTCTGGAAATAGAAAACTTGGAAAAGTTAGATCTCTCGGAAAACGTCATAAACGATTTCCCTACAGTTGCCATGAAATCTGTCACCGCCTTGTGACAACTAAATTTTACCAGTAATATGATTACGGCGAGTGACCTTTATTACTCTAAAAAAAATTAAAAATATAACATTATCATAATAATACCATAAATGTAAAAGTGTTTTATATGGGTGTTTGTCTCTCAATCACGCTTGAACAGCTAGGCGGATCCTTATCTAATTTGCCATAAAAGTCGATTATATTGTACAATAGGACTTTGGACACTTTTTATAAGCTAGTAGGGGAGACCGGGTACAAAAGTAACGGCGGGTCGAAAGTAACAAATGCTCTGTAGGTTTATCCAATAGCCAAATACCGCTTTGCTGCCGTAAGGCGATAGCCGGTAGTGGCCCCCTCACTTGCATTCAGACGCCGCGTGTGTCACGCGCTGTTAGGTTGTGTGAGAGGACACTATGTGATTTCACAAATCAAAAGTAAGTTTTTTGACGTTTTCTTATTTAATATTTCCGTAGTCTTAAAAGGATGATACCAATCTGAATATTGGCATATTAATTCTTAATTAGGTTGACTACACATTGTTTTAATTCATTTTTGTCTAGCATGTTCCGTTTTAAGATTATTTTTCATATTTTAACAAATATGTGGTCGGGTACACAAGTAACATAGCCCTATGCGTACACAAGTAACATGTTACTTTTGTCCCGTGTTGAATTTTTACTTAATATTGTTATGTGTATATTTGTTTAAACAGAATGCCACGACATAAGAACTACTACACGAGGAACTACTGATACGGAAGTGTACCGAAAAGCGGCTGAGGAGCTTTCTAAAGATGGTACAAAAATTAGATCCCTGGTCCTGTTGCTAGTGATGGAGCTGGCAATGCTAGTAGATGAATACAGGAAGCAGAATTTTTACTGTTTCTAGAACACTTCCAAAAACAAGTCAAGCCAACAGTTGATAAAAAATGCTTGTTACTGCTCGACAACCATGAATCGCATATCTATCCAAGCTCTAGAGTTTTGTAAAAACAAAATGGAATAGTACTGCTGACGTTTCCACCCCATTGCACGCACAAACTTCAGCCTTTAGAGAGAGTCGTATTTGGACCATTCAAAAAAATTATAAACACCGCTACATACAACTGGATGCGGAATAATTCTGGTCGGACAATTACTACAATTAAATTCCTGGGATTGTTAGAGAAGCGTTGCCACTTGCTGTCACTGATCGAAATGCAATTTACCTGTACCTATACCGGTATAAGTCCATTTAATAGGAATATATTTACTGCTGTTGACTATGCACCATCATCAGTCACTGACCGGCCTTTACAAGTTAACAGTGAAATTCCATCAAATGTTCCAATCAAAACTGACCAAGATGTTGGTCAGTTTTGATGCAACGTCCTCCATCCAAGTTGATCTGGAGACTCCAGTTGATAATTTTCCAACATCGAGTGACGAGACTGCCCAGCGTACGTTTATCAATGATTTGACAAAGAAATCCAATTCGCCTGTACCTGGATCTAGCGGGCTACAGCAAGCAAATACTTCTAAGCCATTTGATTCCACACCGAAAGATCTAAGATTTTACGACAAACGGTTACGATGAATGTAGCAAAGAAAGGATGTAAAAAATGTAAGGCAGCATTATTGACGGGTACGCCCGAAAAAAAAAACCCATTTGAAGAAAATTACCAACAAAAAAAAAAGAAAACGGTTTTAAAAGCCCGATACTGGGAATGACAAGAGGAAGTTGATATCTACGAAAAGGAAAGGAAAAGGAAAAAAGACAAAGAAGGCAGCTAAAGGCAAGAATAAATCTGACGACGAAGATTGCTTTTGTCTTGTTCGTTTAGAAACTTTTAGCAAAAGTTGACCAAAGAAGCAAAGGATACAATGTACAAAATATAAAATGTAGTCACATGCTGAATGCGTTATCGATGATGCAAATTATGTGCCATAATTGTTAGTTTGAGTAAAATATTAATACTGAATAGTCTGATTATAAAAAATGTTATCATATATTAATTGATCTCATTACTAAAAGTAAGAATAATTTTTGTTTTCTTAAAATATATAATTTTTGAGCATTTAAAATGCAAATGTTTATCTGTGTTATTAATACAAAATCTTCTAATAAATAATTTGCTGATTTAATATGTCACATTATATACATTACAAAGCCCTTAGTCCTGTTACTTTCGACCCACAACGTGTTACTTTCGGCCTGCCTACGTGGTCGAAAGTAACAACTGACGATTTTTTTTGAAATCGCTGTGATTCATATAAAATACACAATAATAAAGTAAATCAAGATACTAATGTAAAGAACATAAACTGAATTTATACATGGCTAAATTAATTTTACAAAAATAATTACACCTAACCAGATACCATGGTAAAAGTACAAAATGTTACTTTTGTACCCGGTCTCCCCTAAGTGTGCCCGGCATGCCATAAATGGCCTCTTTTTCACACGACGAGGTATATGCGTTTAGGGTAAAAAGTTGTGTGTGTGCAAACGAATGTCTCCATTTACTTTCAAAATGGCTTTATCGATTTAGATACGGTTCTCTGTATACGGTTTGTGATCCATCAGCAATGGTTCTTTGATAGGGGTTATAGTTAACGCTAAGTTAAGAGGACGCTGAAAAAAAAACATTTTGTTTTATCAGAAGGAATGGCAGAAACGCACACAACAACTAATTAAAGTTTTCGTTTGAATGGTGTAAGTCACCGTATTCGTTTGAATGGTGTAGAAGCGCATAGATGGACCATCAAATAAATATAATTTCTACCCACAAAGCAAATACAAAGAGGAGATGGAATAAGCAACTGTGCACTGTGATTCTAACTAGGTCCTGACGTCATCACAGTGGGCGTGTCTTTACTCTCAGCGTTCGTCATGTGCGCTTATGTGTCGAAAAATCGCAAATCGATGTTATTTCGTAGTATTTAGAATAAAAGGTTGAAGTGTTGTGTTTTATCGTGTAAAAACTACTCAGAGGCACTGATGCTATAGACGGCATCACATTTCATTTGTAAGTAATTTTATACCTGACTTATTAAAAAGGTTCTAGAAAAATCTCTGTGTTTGCTTTCAAATGTAATGAAATACATTCTACACTAGATGACGACACTTTGTGTCATAGGAACTAAAAATATAAAGTTACGTATAGCTCAGTATTGGTAAATAATCATACGAAGGTGTTGAAATTCGTTTTGAATTCAATCCTAAAGAATTTTAATCGCCAAAATATTATTTTTATAGTTTTTATAATCATTTTGTGAACAGGACGCCATCTATCGTCAAGGTAGCTAAACTACATTGGTAGATGGAGAATAGGAAAGTGGGCGGAACTTAACATTTCCTCACCCCGCAAATTGTCAGGCGTTGTTACATAGTGAAAACTAATTACAACACCTCCTCTTTGTATTTGCTCTGTGTTTCTACCTATATATATTATATATATATATATATATATATATATATATATATATATATATATGTATATATATGTATATATATATGATCATGTACTGGCGAGGGTCTATATTGATACGTAAATATAGAGCCAGCGAAGCGGTTGGGTAACAGCTAGCATAATATAATCTTACATATTGTGTTATCATATAAAGATCGCTTAAAGATTTTAAAAATAAAGTTCTATAAAATAAAATGCTGAACACCTACTCTCTTGACAATTTGGTCTTGATTATATGTGTATTAAATTAAATTATTAGAAAATGCTTAAGAAATTTTTTAACAATATAAATACTTATGATTGCTTTCTTTACCCTAAAGTAAGTGTTACCTGACAAGACGTGGGTATCTCCCATTAAGGGGAGGGAAATATAATTTATAATAATATATAAATAGAAAAACATAAAAAAATAATTAATAGGCCGACTTAATACTTTTTATAAATTAGTAAATTAATGAGTTTTTCTTTACAGAATATCGACAAGAGTCAAATAAGCTCGCTACTTTCGTTACAAGTACTAGACGAAAGTAGAAATAACATTGCTATATTGTCACCGTTAATGTTAACTTGTCAACCATTTGTGGGGCTTACTAAACTGCGTTATTTGGACGTCAGAGTAGATTTTCTTCGAACTGTAAGTATCTTTCTAAGAAATTTTAGTGCAAATTTAAGCCTACTCGAAATAAAGTTATTCAAACTAAAGTTTTTTTACGTAAAATAATATGTTGTTTGATGATTTACTTTGATATGAGTACAAAAACAAAAAATAATAATTTTAGGTCTTTAACTTTTCTTATTGAACTTTCGGGCTACCCCAATTAGGATATTTAAATCCTTTGCGTGTCTTCTGAGTGGTGACAGTACTTTCGCTAAGTGTTGAGCCAATCTGTAAGTTTGTGAATTGATTTGGTTCACTATGCGACGTAGTAGAGCTTTTGTATTTTTTGGTAACCCACACAACTTCGGTGGTTTGGCACACGTCGTTATTATTGATTTCACGTATAGATTTATTTATTGTTCGGAGTGTTTATTAATGAGGTATTTGATGGGTATGGGTATGGGTTGCATCATATAGCGTTTGTTTTGACAGATTATAGACCGCGTTTAATCTATGATCGGTGTTTGTGTTCAACGGTTGCGTTTCGTTCTGACGTTGATACAGATGTTTTAGATTTAATTTAGTCGTTAATTTTTGATATATTACTTATTAGTATTCGTTATATTTATTAATTTCTCGTTTATTTAACGTTTCGATGGAAACATTGTAATAAAAATAAATGTCGTTAAAACTGCCTTTATCTCTCTGGATGACGTGTTTATGAATTTGTTTTTCATGTAGATTGGGGCGTTTTTGTTGGATTACCGTTCGTAATAACTGTTTACTTGCCTCATTTAAGATATTAACACTTTCTCTAAAGGCAGTTCTTCAGGCTAATGTGTTGGCAAAGATATATATTAGTCAAGAGTTTGTGATTGGCCACACACACGTTGGAAGGTCGTTCAGTTTGCTTCGGTTCCGGCCAACGTGCGGACGAATTTATTATAATGGATATTGAGGTGCTAACACCTGCTGCGGTATATTTATTTACAGCATACCGCTATTACGTGAATGTGTATAAGATAAGGATTAGGAAAACTAAATTGAAAAAATAAATTTTATTTCTTGTGTTCCACAAACAATTTTCGGCTTGGTAGAGCTCTATAAAGTGAAAAGTTTCGTCATTCGTCATTCTTACTGCAATTTTGTAGACAATAGTTACGACGCGTAAATATTAAATTTAAACCAGGTGCGTGCGATCACCCTGAGAGCTCGTAGCAAACTAAACGCGCGCCCAACGTGTGGCCGCGGCGGGCAAACTCTGCCACAATCCTTTGATCTTTTGAAAAAAAAACCGACACTACACGGATCTCGCACCAACTTGTGAGCCATCATTCCAATACATACCAACTTTAGCACAAACACACGCTCTACACGATGGCCATTGGTATTGGGCAACTCACTCGCCACTATGTTGGCCAACGTGAAGAGCCGCCATAATGTCCTTTTTGGTGGATATTTTGGCACACGTAGGAATGAGATTATGTTCTTGGCATCTCTTCAAGAAATTTTAGGATGTTAGATATCTTGCGCGCTTGGTCATAATATCTTCTAATCGGCGAATTTTATTTGCAATTACCAGTCCGTACTGGTTAAAATAATTATTTTTTATATTTACGCGAAAACTCCATATTTAAATAAAACTAGTTTTACGGATTTTATCCATATATGTATGCACGACAATAAGCTTCAGGTCCCGCACTTACGTCACAACAAACGAGTAAAGCCGGCCACAGTTGAGCGACAAGACAGGCTGACAAGATTGGCTACATCTTGAAGCGTGCTTCCATTAAAACATACTTCAAGCCGCCGAAGAACACTAATCAGTTTTTACCATAAATCAAGTGTAATGTCCCTCTGCAAGATACAGGAGTTCTTTTTCGGCAGCTAGGTTTTGAATAAAATACAGTTATAAAAGTACTCTCGTAATATTTTGTGATTTAAATATAATTTTTAGTATTTGTGCTAAAATAATAGCTATTTATTTGTTTTTAATTCAGCGTTTAATAATTATGACAATTTAGATTGTTAAATACTCACAATTCACTTTCTATCATAATCGCAATTCGTAACAGTGTTCACTTGTTTACATAGTAAATAACTTTCGTACGAGGGCGGCACTGAAAATTTCGGGAATCAAGAAAGTGACACAACATTACTATTTAAAAATGTATTTATTGTTTTTCGAAGTATTCTCCGAAAAACAATAAATACATTTTAAAGAAGAAGAAGAAGGGAGGGTCAAGAGTACTCGGATACCTAGACGTGCATGTATGAAGAAGATAATGAATCTGAAAGAAGCGAAAGAGGTATGTAAGGATCGTGACACTTGGCGATCTGTTCTCTCCGGATAGCCCGTCAGGGATTGTGCGTGAAGATAAGTAAGTAAGTAAGAAGTATTCTCCGCGAAATTTGACACATTTTTCCATACGATGGAACCAATCATTGAAGCAACCATTCCATTCGGAATTTGGGGTCTCCAAAATGGCCGTTTTGTAGGCGTCCACAGCTTCTTCAGGTGATGAAAATCTCTGTCCACGCAATTTATTCTTTATTTTAGGGAAAGTATAGAAATCATTAGGTCTTAGGTCGGGGCTGTACGGCGGATGGTCTAATAATTCTATGTTTTCTTGCTCTAAAAACTCTTTTGTTCTGTGTGCGGTGTGAAACCTCGCATTGTCGTGATGGAGGATGATGCGGCGGTTGCAGTTCTCTTTACGGAGTTCAGAAATGACCTGTGGCAAACAAATGCTAGCATACCATTCTGCATTAAACGTTCTTTGTTCCTCACGAGGAATAGTCGTAACATGGCCGGTTTTGGAGACAAACGTGGCCACCATTTTTTTTTAAACACTCCGTGAACGAACAATTTTTGTTGGCTTTTACTCATTTTCGAATACCCAAACTAGTGACTGGTTTTTTGTTTTGGGTTTGTCCGCATATATCCAGAAATCGTCTCCTAATACGATGTTGTATACAGCATTTGAGGATCCTGCGTGAAATCTTTCGAAACTTCTGACGCACCAAGTAACGCGAGCCGCTTTTTGCTCTTCACAGACCGAATGCGGTATCCATCGGGAAAACAACTTTTTTACACCTAATTGTTCATGCAAGATTATTGGTATTTGACTCTTGCCAATGTCTAAAGTTACCTGAATTTCGCGGTACGTCACATATCGATCTTTCTCAATCAGCTTACGCATAGGATCAACGTTTTCTTGGGTGACAGCAGTTTTTGGACGACCTTGACGGGGATCATCACTGAGCTTGACACGTCCAGGTTAAAATTCAGCAAACCATCGATAAATTGTGGTTTTGGATGGGGCTTCATCACCAAATGTAGAAATCATCTGGTCAACACACTGTTTTTGTGTTAAATCACTTAGAAAGTCATAATAAATCATCGCTCATGAATTTTCTCCAGTCAATTCCATTTTCTCAACGACTAAAGAAGTTTGACAAAACCTTGTGAAAAGATCGAGAATAGTTTTTTTAATAAATATTTTTTTTTTAACCATGGAGTTTTCAATTAAAAAGATTTTAATATGACAGGTACAGTGGAAATATTCCATTCCCGATACTTTTATTGCAGCCTATGTAGTATCAGTGCTTACATATTGGCAAATGTCATGGATATTGAGAATATGCAGAGAGAGAAATGGAAGATTGCTGGAATCAGAAAATGGCCGAATTAAAGAAACGCTTGAAGGATGCATCCACTCCAATAAACCTAACAGCTACAGGGAGAATTTTACTCCTTTCAGGAACTGGTTATCAAAATGCTAAATGTTTACTGCAGCAGGTTCATGAGTGCATGAAGAATGTTGATACAATTAACATGTGGCATCTTCGAAAGACTATTGTTTTTAATGGCATCCCAGAGCATCTGTGACTAACATGACAGATGAAATATTACAATTGTTACACAATTAATTGGGTTTAAAACATGTAAGTGCAATTAGCTTACAAAACTGCTATAGACTTGGTGTGCATGAAAGTAACCACATTAGGCCTGTTATAGTATATTTTCATGATCACAACACAAAACAGGATGTGTGGAAAGTTAAATCAAAATTGCAAGGCTCGTTAATCTCTGTTTCCGAATTCCTTACTAAAACCAGGCAATCAATACATAAAAAAGGTTGGAAAAAAATTGGAATGAAGTATGTATGGACTTTTGATGGTGTTATCTATGTTAAACATCCTAGTGGTTATGATAATATTCTTGATCCTTAAGTAAGATGCTTTGATTACCAAATATCCCACAGCAAGTACTCCAATCAGGTCAGACGCTGCTGTTAATACCTCGGATATATTACTAATAATTTGAAGTTAGCACAAGGGTCACCTAGCACTAAACGTGAGCAAGAAGCATTCCGTCGTGCTACGAGTATTACAGCAGTGACCAATAGTGATGATACCAAGAGATCTCGACTGCCTGTAGTCAAATACATATATATATATATATATATATATTATATATATATATATATATATATATATATATATATATATAATATAAATAGAATTCATGCTCCTGTTCCTCTATGCTAATGTGATTGGTGATGTAATCTTTACTTAGCAAATTTTGAACATATTACATTCAACGTAATTTTTATTATAGTTATATTTAATCTTATAACTACTGCATACTTGTTGTGCTTCAATTTTAATATAAAAAAATTGTTCTATTGTTGAAGTTCCTTTGATTGGCACTGTAATTTTAATATAAGTTATTTTATCGGAGTGTTTATAGTGTAATCCCGCTAAATATGAAGTGATTTGGTAATGTTATGAGTATCTGGTATTTTTAATTACTTAAATTTACTTTTATTGTGATCCTGCTATTTGAATAATCGCTATCTTTATCTAATATTATAAATACTATTTCATATGAGATAATACACAAAGTTAATAGTATTCTTGCAACTATGCATATAATTTATTTACTTTAGAGGAAGTTAACTTAGGTAAATATACATATATGTAGCAAGGTAGAAGTTATAGATAAATAAATATGTAGCAATTAGAAGTTAATCTGGCATTGTCATCATGCGTTATTATTATATTTTTATATGCCGTAGACATTATATCCCCGTAGAGTTTATAAACTCTTTGATGGTAAGCCACAAAAGCACATATGTCTAAAATATACTGCCTTTTAATTAAAAGTTTAAGTTAAATATGAACAAATTATTTAAGTTGTTATCGCCGTTTTTTGCATGCAATATTTTATGTTTTACTTATTTAGTGAATAGATATTATTGTTTCTTAGTTAAATTTTTGTAATTTTCTTTTGTTTTCCATCAAAGTATTACCAACGTGTTAATTTTGGCGGTTTCCAATTGTAGTAGTATTAGTAATTAAATAACATATTGGTGAAACAGAGTAGCCCAATGAGAGTATGTAACTACTTAATAATTTAAGTATATTCGTTATTGTAAAATCCTGTATAATCATTAAGTTACAATTAACATGTTTAATTTTTCATGTTGTGTAAACAGTCAGCTGGTGGGATGGTATTTTGTGAGGTTCTTAATTATACTTAAAACATTTAGCAGTTTGTATTATAGCAACTTGCTTTTAAATTTTATCTATACATAAATATATATTTATAATATAAATTATTTATTAATACATATACATACATATAATCACGCCTCTTTCCCGTAAGGGTAGGCAGAAACCACTTTTTTTCCACTAGCTACGATCCGTACATACTTATTTCGCTTCGTCCACTTTCATTATTCCCTTCATACATGCTCTTCGGTTTAGGGTACTCTTGACATTTTTCAAAAGTCATGAGATTTTTGAAAAATTTACCTGTCCGGTAGTTGTGGTATGATATACAGGTATGCGACCCCGGCTTCCCTAGCTATTACTGTCCTATCCCTTGCCCTCCTGCCCAGTAATATCCTACATTTCCTATTTCCCACTCTAACTTACCAATCTTCCTTTTCACATTACCTATCCTGATAATTATTTTAGTATATTATCCTGGTGATCCTTTGCGTGGTGAGTGATATGGTCCGAGAGCTCATGATTTATTTTTCTTGGTGTTTGATGCATCATAATTTTTTTCTTTTTATAGGATAAGGGTGAAAAACACTTGTCTTGCCCTTTGGATTGGCGGAGAGGGTAGGAATACCTACCCTCTCCGCCAATCCAACGTCTGCCGCGCGGATGGATGCATGGCTAGGGGCAAACCTAGTCGTTAGCGTGCCACATTGCCCTGGGACCGGGCGACCCCAGAATTAGGCTAGCCTTACCCTGGCATGCGGGGCTCTGCTGGGGCTGACAAAACTTTCCCTCGCTATTCGTGGGAAAGTAATGGACAATAATATTTTTTTATAGGATAGGGGTGACAAACGAGTACACAGTCCATCTGATGGTAAGTGGTTGCTGTAGCCCATAAATATCTACATCTATCTTGGATTACGAATCAAAATGCAGATGCGTTGTCACCCGTGAGGACTAAGATGGAATGCTTTGTCTTCAGTAAAAAGGGTCTCCAGTTCTTTACACTCATCATACGAAACACAGCAGCGTTAAGCTGCTAATTTACACTGATATTCTGTGAGAGCGTGGTCCTTCCCCGGTCGAGCCGACCCATTCTTGCTACAACTATACTAAATAATATAGCTGCAGCCTTCGATTACGAATCAAAATGCTGATGTGTTGTCACCCGTGAGGACTAAGATGGAATGCTTCGTTTCCAGTAAAAAGGGTCTCCGGTTCTCTACACTCATCATACGAAACACAGCAGGGTTAAGCTGCTAATTTACGCTGATATTCTGTGAGAGCGTTGTCCTTCCCCGGTCGAGCAGACCCATTCGTGCTACAACTATACTACATAATATAGCTGCAGCATGTCTCTACCACGTAAAAATAATATCTGATACCCATTCATTTCATTCAATTAACAGTTCTGATTTGTCATTCTTATCGTGTAACGATTCTATAAACATTTCCTATACCTTATATACACAGTTAAAAAAAACTTTACAATCTAACAATAAATCATTCGATATCTATCATATTAACGCTCAAAGTATTCCGAGTCACTTTTCTGAGCTTGAAGCGTCCTTTAACCCGAACGTCATACAAGCTATTCTAATCTCCGAATGTTGCCTGGAGCCAAGTCTTCACTCTGCTTTATATCCACTTCCGGATTTTGTACTAATTAGAAATGACCTTATTGGTAAAAGGAGAGGCGCTGTTGCCATTTACCAACACTCGTCATTTTCGTATGAATATTATTTTAGCTTCACCTTCCCTTTATTCAGGTTCTCCGGAATTCTTGGTCTTAAAAGTCAGTGTCAGAGGCGTAAAGGTGATTCTTGGAGTAGTGTATTGTCCTCCTTCTATTATCTATTCCGCCACTTTAGAAACGGCTCTCGAAAAAATTGTCTCTGAGTGTGCATATTGCATAGTCATGAGTGATTTTAATTCCGACCTCTTGATAAATTGTAACCGTTCCCAAAATTTCGTACAATCATTGAGTCAGTCAATCTCCACATTCTTCCTTTAGGGCCGAGACATCATAATTTCGATTCCAATGACTCCATGATTAATATCTTATTATAATAATTATATCACATGGTCAATGTTCCGCTCCAGTATTCTCACGCCACGACCTTATTTTTAATGCATACAAACTAATACCACCTAAATCGTTGCCTACTTTTATTAACTTGTGCAACTTTTAAAAATAATTTTGGATAAACTTGAAAGTGACGCTTCTAATTAAAATGTTATATTCTTGTGTAACATAGTAGAGCCATGCAGTAGCTTTTTCTGCTGCACCAATGGGCCGGCTCGACCATTGTTTAAAAAATTCTTAAAAGAATTGATACTTCTGGAGAATCCCTCACTGGACATCCACGCCCAAACAATCTTCCCTCCTGGGTGTGGATGCTCAGGCCTCCCCACGTATTATGGGGGAGGGGGAGCACAAATACTCTCTGTACTTATACTACCCGAGGCAAACGGAACAAAATCACAAAGGGACCCCCTCCCACAAACTTTGTGAACTTATGCAACATAAGGGCTGATCTTCTTATCTACCTGACACACCGATAGGCGGAGGTAGTTCAGATCAAAGGGGAGGCTCTGGTGGTTAGTTTGGACATAGCGAAGGCCTTCGATCGGGTATGGCACAAAGCCCTTAAAACGAAACCTCCCACTTACGGTCTTTCCGAGAAATTTTCTCCAGTTTTCTCACCAGTTTTCTTACTGATTGAAGTACTAAAGTACGAACGAAGTATACGGTGCATGCACCGACTCCAAGGCTGTGAATGCTTTTGTTGTGTTCCTCAAGGTTGCATACTAACTCCTGCTATATATCGTATACCTTATTCCTTCTGCGAATCAATGATATTTTGCATACTAGTAACATTCATTGTTATGCAGATGACAGCACTGGCGAAGCGTTATACACCGACGTGCTAATATTTCTCGGGAATAGGTTGTCGAGTGCCGGAACAAACTTGTGTCTGAAGTCAAGCCTTCAAATTCTGTTCAACAAAGTTTCAGATTGGATGAGATTAAATTTAGTCTAGTTTCATCCCCAAAAACACAAGTTTGCGCGTTTACCGCAAAAAGGAACCTTTTGCTGCCAACTTCAAAAAGGAGACGGTACTGAATTCAACTGTATGTTTTTTAAGTGTGTTACCTCATAACTTTTTACGGGGTAAACCAATTTTGATGATACTTTTTTTATTTGAAAGCTGGTACTTTTACATGTAGTCACACAGGAATTTGATTAAAGTCAGACCTATAGTTTTAAGTTATTATTAATAATTTATATTGAAGTCGGCTGTACAAAATTTTTAATTTTCAGTTATTATTTTCGTATCTCCTAGATTTCAAGGTAATCCTTTTCATTGCCTTAGTGAGCATCGGAAGCCTTGGCATCGACAATTAAGAGAGACGTTCAATTCCGCAGTCACTTGGAAGAGTGTAGCCTACAATGGCATCAAAAAAGATTGAGGTACTCAGTAGACCGCGACGGTATTTCATTCCGGTTCACCGCTTGCAGCTTGACAAAGTGTAGGTTCGGCCACATATGAAATAATGTTCTCATCTCTGAGCCGGAGCAGTCCAGTATCAGCTCCTTCCAATGACCGTATTCAACGTAGAGCGGCCCGAATCGTCGAAGATTAAGTTTTTTCCGATCGGTTTGATCCACTGGCTTTGCGAAGAGACGTTGCATCTCTATGCATCCTTTACCGCATATACCACGGAGAGTGTTCAGAAGAGTTGTTCGGATTATTTTAGCTGCTGAATTTGACCATCGTACACTGCAACAGAACTCAAAATTCCATTCAGAATTTTCTGCGTCGCACAACCAAACTATTTTTCCGTATCGAATGTCAATAAAAGATCATACTGCTTCCTAAAACACAGGGAATGCAGGTACGTTGCCTGCCTTTTAGGCAATTCCCCTGATGTTGCGAATGTTAATGGACGACAGTGATCACTAACCATCAGGTGAGCCGCATGCTCGTTTGCCTCCTCATCCATGAAAAAAAACCTTAATGAAGAGGAGGCAAACGAACTACAGATTAGACTTTTACTTGACACCTTTTCCGTTGTGCATGATCTATTTTAGAGTTTTTATTTTTAATATTGCATACCTTAAGCGGAAGCGCAAGGTGTGTTCTACTATCGCCTAAAAATTAAGATTCCAACATTTTATCGAATAAAATCGTATCTAGCAATCATATTATACATATAAATGATATAAAAAGCACATTGTTAGAAAGATAAATGATTGTTGAACTTATTAATATTTTTTTTAAATCGATTAATTGCTATTTTTAAATAAAAAAAAGGGTTTTAGTGGCTTATGGTGTGGATTTATCATGTCCCTGTGGCTTGTAAACACAATAACTTTTGAAAATATTAATTGTTTAACTCAATCTATTTTTTAATCTCTTCATCTATCATGTGGGAAGCCACTGAATGTAAATGGCAGTGTAGTTTTGTTTTGTTTAGCTATAATTAATTTTTTTCGGCTCCAAAATGGCGAAATTTTCGTTGATTTGTTAGCCTCGTATACAAAAATATTTCTCTAAATGGTTGTTGTTGTTGTTTTTATTATTCGCTCGAGAGAGCAGGCAAAGGAACTATGCCATACAGCCTTGTCTTCATGTATAATTTTCCTTCATATTTCACTGCTTCACAATATGTTGATGCGTCACATTGTGCAGCCTTGGGAGATTTTGACGGTAACTTGAGCCAGCAGGCAGCTGACAGTTGGCGATGGTATCTAAAGGCGCCTATGCAAACAAACAGCTTATCTTGAGATTCCATCACCATCAGAGCACTTGTTTCACAGTTTCCATTAATAGTTCACATGCGCAGACACTTAATACACAAAATCGCACTACTTTTACATATCAAAGTCCACTTCAAACCCGCCCGCCGGTCGAGTTCCCGCCAAAACTCTTTCTCTAAATGGGAAGCTACAGCCACAGAGTAGTAATGAGTAGTTTAGTTTGGCTCACAGAGTACATTATATATAGGGAATAATGTAAAATAAATAAATTATACTAAAAATTTAATTACAAATTTGTTTTGTAACAAAATAGTAAGTTAGAAAGGTTCGATTGTATTTTAAACTATTCATTAATTTGTTTGATTCTTAATTGGCCAAGCATGGCTAAATTTAAAAAAGCGACATCTACTGCAACATGGACAAACTGTCATGACATAATAATACCTCTAAGAAAAATTATAGTATGGACTGTATGCCACTGGTTTGGTAGTGTTTCTATATAGTTTGTGCTGGTTTTTTGTTTTTTTTTCCTGTGGTTTGGCTTCAGTCGCCTTCGTGAGTGGACATTGTTTCGGTTGTTTGCAGCGGCTCAAAAAGATCGCTGTACAAATACACAATATTCTAATAACCAAATTTCTTAAATATTTAATTATAATAATAATAAGACATTTTTTTATTACAATATTTAAAAGCACAGAATAAATAATAGTAGTACGTACTAAAAGCAAGTAGTATAATTTTTTTTGTCATGGGTGACATTTTCATGGTTTTCGAGTGTTGAAGCCGATAGTGCTGTCGAAATGTAAATCCAAGATGGCGGCCGAAGTAGGTACCAATTTTTTCATCATGGGTGTCATTTTCATGGTTTTCGAGGGTGTTGAAGCTGATAGTGCTGTCGAAATGTAAATACAAGATGGCGGCTGAATTAGGTACCAATTTTTTCATCATGGGTGTCATTTTCATGGTTTCCGAGGGTGTTGAAGCCGATAGTGTTGTCGAAATGTAAATCCAAGATGGCGGCTGCAAAATATATCAATTTTTTCATCTTGGGTGTCATTTTCATGGTTTTCGAGGGTGTTGAAGCCGATAGTGCTGTCGAAATGTAAATCCAAGATGGCGGCTGCAACAGGTATCAATTTTTCATCATGGGTGTCATTTTCATGGTTTTCGAGGGTGTTGAAGCCGATAGTGCTGTCGAAATGTAAATCCAAGTTGGCGGCTGCAATAGATATAAATTTTTTCATCTTGGGTGTCATTTTCATGGTTTTCGATAGAGTTGAAGCCGATAGTGCTGTCTAAATGTAAATCCAAGATGGCGGCTGCAATAGGTATCAATTTTTCATCATGGGTGTCATTTTCATGGTTTTCGAGAGAATTGAAGCCGATAGGGTTGTCGAAATGTAAATCTAAGGTGGCGGCTGCAATGGGTATTAATTTTTTCATTATGGGTGTCATTTTCATGAGTTTCGAGGATGTTGAAGCCGATAGTGCTGTCGAAATGTAAATCCAAGATGGCAGCTGAAGTAGGTACCAATTTTTTCATCTTGGGTGTCATTTTCATGGTTTTCGAGAGTGTTGAAGCCGATAGTGCTGTCGAAATGTAAATCCAAGATGGCGGCTGAAGTAGGTACCAATTTTTTCATCTTGGGTGTCATT
This sequence comes from Parnassius glacialis, assembly GCA_033319125.1. Taxonomy (NCBI): domain Eukaryota; kingdom Metazoa; phylum Arthropoda; class Insecta; order Lepidoptera; family Papilionidae; genus Parnassius; species Parnassius glacialis. The sequence goes on along the minus strand of JAVANC010000019.1, from coordinate 13,981,653 downwards.
TTCATGGTTTTCGAGAGAGTTGAAGCCGATAGTGCTGTCGAAATGTAAATCCAAGATGGCGGCTGCAATAGGTATCAATTTTTTCATCATGGGTGTCAATTTCATAGTTTTCGAGAGAGTTGACTCCGATAGGGTTGTCGAAATGTAAATCCAAGATGGCGGCTGAAGTGGGTGCCAATTTTTTCATCTTGGGTGTCATTTTCATGGTTTTCGAGAGTGTTGAAGCCGATAGTGCTGTCGAAATGTAAATCCAAGATGGCGGCTGAAGTAGGTACCAATTTTTTCATCTTGGGTGTCATTTTCATGGTTTTCGAGAGAGTTGAAGCCGATAGTGCTGTCGAAATGTAAATCCAAGATGGCGGCTGCAATAGGTATCAATTTTTTCATCATGGGTGTCAATTTCATAGTTTTCGAGAGAGTTGACTCCGATAGGGTTGTCGAAATGTAAATCTAAGGTGGCGGCTGCAATGGGTATTAATTTTTTCATTATGGGTGTCATTTTCATGAGTTTCGAGGATGTTGAAGCCGATAGTGCTGTCGAAATGTAAATCCAAGATGGCAGCTGAAGTAGGTGCCAATTTTTTCATCTTGGGTGTCATTTTCATGGTTTTCGAGAGAGTTGAAGCCGATAGTGCTGTCGAAATGTAAATCCAAGATGGCGGCTGCAATAGGTATCAATTTTTTCATCATGGGTGTCATTTTCATTGTTTTCGAGAGAGTTGAAGCCGATAGTGCTGTCGAAATGTAAATCCAAGATGGCGGCTGCAATAGGTATCAATTTTTTCATCACGGGTGTCATTTTCATGGTTTTCGAGGATGTTGAAGCCGATAGTGCTGTCGAAATGTAAATCCAAGATGGCAGCTGAACTACTTTAAAAATTCCGTATAATCATGTTATACGTAGTTTTTTTAATGCGCTTAAGGTATGCCCAATTGGATTTACCAATATATTTTAGTTTATATTAGTATTTATAATAGTTTTAGTCTAGGTGTTAGACTCATATTTCTCTTTTATTGATGTACGAGTACCTAATGAGTTAGCTCGACAGTGACAGAATCATAGTTTCCCAGAATACCAGCGTAATGGTGCTATTTTTCGTATAGTGGAAAAATATTTAATTTTTGCTTCATGTCAACTGGACTGAAACTTGAATAAAAGAAAAAAAATTGATTTTTTTAAATTTAAAATTTCGGCTTCCACTTTACCTTTACTTAAAGGAAACACTTACACGACGTAAATAATTTTTACATTAATACATTTTCTTAAAAACTGCTCAACATTTTCACAATTAGATATCATCAAATAAGGCACAGGTTGATAAATATGATGAATTTAATTAAATATATTTATCCAAGAGCTAAATTATGTACCTTCAAGATAAAATAAATAATTCTCGAATTGCGTTCGGCTGCTCCATTGCAAACACAATAAAGTAATGATAATATTTTGAAACAACATTGATAATGGAATGTAAACACCTATGTTAGCTATGTTTAGATAAAACTAAATATATGCTAATATTAAGGAAGATTGTTTGCAATGTAGAAACTACAACTATCGATTACCTTATTGTTTCAATAATTACAAGTCATCATAAATATCTCATAAACCTTACACTGCTGGTCACAGGCTTTCTTTTATTCAGGGATTTATGATACCTTGATAGCATCATTATTACTAGATGTATGTGTAAATTATGAAAGTGTTTCATCAAGTACCCCTGAACCGATTCCCGCCTTGTCGCGACGAGAGGAGTGTCGATATTACGAGATGCTGCTCTCCCTACCCTTCGCGGCCGAAACTTAGTTGGCGGCGGAGCCAGAGACAAGATCCGACACTGGGGTTGAGAAAGCGGGTGCTAACGAGCGCTCGATTTTCCTGGCCCCATGGCCTCCACATATCGGACTCGGGAGGTCCGTTACTTATGTAGAACTGGAGGCCGTGGAGGAAAACATATGTACCTTGTGTTACTGGGTCACCTTATGTGAGGAGGAGAATTCCTCTCTCGAGAAGGGGCTGCTATGTGGTGACCAGCGTTAGTGGGGCCGCGGTTTAATGCGAAAGCGTTCCCGTGGTCTTGTCAATATGCAGCGACGGTTGAACACCATGGGATTTGCGTAGGCATATCCCCATGTAAAAAGGTGTCGGGTTAGAACGCGTGAAATAGAACTCGTGTGAGATTACTTTAATTCCTACTAGGTAATTAGAACCTCTTTTCTGTGTAAGACTCTATCTGGATAAGAACCACCGTATTTCCTAATTCTGCGTCGAGGATCTAAACGTGCACTGTTATGCATGGTCTGAAGAGTACCCAATATAATTAGACTGTGAGGAATTTCATGTTTGTCCGCAGAGGTGACAATACATCTGAAACCTTCTTAGTTTGAAGTTTCTTGAAGGTCTCCTTGTATTATCATTTCATAGAATATCGAAGAGAAAAGACGGCCCTTAGTTTCTGGCGGCCCCGCTATTCCTGGCTACGGTGCGGACCACGGCAACGGCGGGGCAGGGGTTACTAGGAATTTCCGTTGGAAGTTTGGTTGCCACCTAAGATGACTTGACCTGGCAACATACAACGCACGCACCCTGACTACTGACGACAAGATCCTGGAGCTGGAAGAAGAGAAAGACAAGTTGCACTGGAATATTATAGGTTCATCCGAGGTCTGAAAAGATGGGGAGGACATGGTAATCCTCGAATCCGGCAATTGTTCTATCACCGGGAGAGCGACGATCTATCCCAAAGAGGTGTCGGATTTATCGTCCACAAGTCTCTCCTTAACAATGTTGTTAAGATTGTGGGTGTTTAGAAGAGTCATCATCGCTGGAGCCACATGCATGTGTGAGTGAAGATTCAGGAGCAAGTCTTATTCATTATTATTCCGATGATATTCCGGACATCAGTCTGAGCCTGCTTAGATTGGCTTCCCAGCACCTTAAAAATAGTGAGGCCCCAGGAGAGGATGAAATCATAGCGGAGCTTCTGAAAGCGGGTGGAAAACCTGTACTCGAAGTCCTTCAGAAGCTCTTTACTTCCGTCCTCCATGGCAGCACTACTCCGGAGGCGTGCAGCAGAAGGGCGGTGGTCTTGGTTCTTCAAGGAAGGCAACAACGCTCTCTTGAAGAACTACAGACCAATTTTCCTTCTGAGCCGCATCCACGTGCTGTTTTCGAGAGTCATTTCGAATCGTCTCGCATGCAGGCTCGACGACTTCCAGCCTTCCGAACAAGCCGGTTTCCGAAAAGGCTTTAGCACCATAGACCACAAACATACCCTTCGTCAGATTGTAAACACGTGGACTATGAGAAAGCCTTTGATTCCGTCGAAATATGGCTGGTGCTGCAGTCCCTTCAGCGGTGCCAAGTAGAGTCGACAGTCTAGCACTTCAGCACTTCGATATACCGACCTATATCGAAGTGCTGAAGTGTGTGTACAGTAGGGCTACGATGGATATCCGTACAGAACCAGAGTACGAAACCTATCCAACTGGAGAGAGATGTAAGACAAGGTGACGTTATATCTTTGAAACTCTTCACCACTGCATTGGAAGACGTTATCAAGCTTGTAGACTGGATAGGATACGGTATTAACATCTACGGCGAATTCATCACTCACCTTCGATTTGCCCACGATATATTCCTTGTGGCAGAATCGCTGGAGGACTTAAGCACTATGCCAAATGACCTCAATAATGCCACCCAACGGATAGTTCTTAAGATTAACATGGACAAAACAAAGATCGTAATGTCCATCTCACACCTATGTCGGTAGTTGTTGGGAGCACTAAGCCTCGTACCGGCGGACAAAGTGTAGGACGTCCCACCACTAGATGAAGTGACGATATGGTAAGACATGCAGGAAGTCGGTGGATGCAGGTGGCTCAAGTCCGTGCTTTGTGGTATTCCTAGGAGGAGGCCTTTATTCATCAGTGGACTTGTGAAGGGCTGTAAAGATGATGTATTATTAATTCATAGATGATGCGGTTTAAGCACTGGAATATACGATATGAATATGGATGTGTATATGGATAAAAAAAGTATGATATATCTGGGTATAAGAAATCCTTATGAGCAGATATATGAATTTTGTTTAGATAAAATAAGAAACAGGGATTTTGAAGAAATCCATAACGTGATAGTCACGCCGGAAATATATTATGGATACAGCACGACTACGAGCAGTGATAGGGCTATACAATCTATGGGCCACAGCACCCACTTAGTATCAGGTAAAATGAGTTATCTCTTACTTCCTTATTGAAGCTGTTATCTTTGTTAAAGTTATTCTATAAAAGAATACAAAATTTTTATAGTAAAGTGTTTCTATAATATGTCGTACCATTTCATTATTTGAATAAGTTAATGTATGAAACTTAGTGGCTTTAGCAGGAACACTTAAAGGGAAGCACAAATATCACGATTCACCTAAAAATTAATGACGCTGTTACTTTTTCTTGATTATAGGTTTGAGTTGTGTACGTATACACTTGAGTTTTGTTTAATATATGTATACATGATGTGGTAAGTACTTATATAATTTTACGATACAGCTCAATTTTGTCAAAAGCTATCGCTAGCCTGAAATAGTTTGATGTTAAAAGTCATTTTTTTTATATCAAACCAAATAACTGTATTAATTCATTTAAACTTTAAACTTCATGTACACAAATTATATACGCGGACTCACAGCCTGAGGCATTCCTTACCAGTCTACCTTTGAGTGATGCAGATATAGAATGAAGTAGGTGTAAGAAAAGAGTTGATACAAATTATATAAATTTAAGGTACATCAATTTTGTAAATGTTGACATAGAGTATATACATATAGCATATAATTAATAAATATTATATCACAAAGAACTTAAAATAATAATGAAAAAGCAAACGATGAGCTTTGAATACCTGATATGAATGGGCACACAACTAACTGCCTTGACCTTCTGCTGACGCCCGATCCAGACAGCTACGATATTCAGGTTACCACACCCTTGGGAACTTCTGACATTCTGGTGAAATCTGTGTCGTTATATTCCCCACCTAGCTACGACTTCTACTGTGTGCGGCGAGTGTGGCGATACAAGTCAGCAGATTGGGATGAGGTCCGTCATTTCCTTGCATCTTATTGCTGGTAACAGGTCTGTTTCTCCTCTTAAGATCAGTTGAGCTGCGCGGATGCCATAACATAATTATTTATCGCGGATTGTCTGTTTTGAGTAGGTGGTCGGTCATCTTTATCGGATTCCCAAAAAGCACCCAATATAGCTACCGAAAAAGGGACATTTTTATAGGACGAGGGTGACAAACCAGCGTGGTAAGTGGTTGCTGCGGCCCATATACATCTTCATCTATCCTGTATCACAAATCAAAATGCAGATGCGTTGTCACCCGTGAGCACTAAGATGGGATGCCCCATTTTCAGTAAAAAGGGTCTACGGTTCTCGACACTCACCATACGAAACACATCAGCGTTAAACTACTATTTTATGCTGGTATTAGTGAGAGCGTGTTTTCATCCCCGGTCAAGCTGATCCATTCGTGCTACAACTGTACTACTACTGTTACGGCCGGCAGCTGCCTATCCCAGGAGTAGAATCCTTCGCGGCCCATAGACGAAGAAGCTACAGGCAGATGCTGGTCGGGCGTCCTAAACGCCAAGGGTTAAGTTTATAATTACACTAAACAATCCGGGGGGAGCGTTACAATTATTGAACAGAGCTTACTTACCTCTATTCAAGGCGACTGGTCCCTCAGGATTCGGTCAGGTCTCGTGTGAATATATTGTGCTAGAAAGTAAAGGTCAGTGATGTGTATTTGGGTGTGGCTGGTAGTGTTATTGACCTTATTTGACCGTTCCCCCTGCAGCAGTTCGGCCCTCAGCTCCTCTCCAAGCTAAGGTCGCCTTCCGCAGTCACTTTCTTCCTTTGTTACGATTGACTCGCGAAAATGAACACAGAACGTACGGGTCAAAGGTCACCGTTATTTCTAGAATATTAACTACCGCACTAGTAACTAATACAGTCGAATCCACTTATACAGATTCTGCGTTAAACCTAAAGTCCCGGGTAAACTCTCAACACGCGCTACCATTCCCAGTGGTATATTTACTATACGCGCCTAACATAAAATTAGATCTAAGAGCTCCCAAACAAAACGGACTGCCTTCTCTTTCGACGCGAAGAAGACTTCTAATCTTTCGCTCTCGACTCCCACCGTTCAGCAAGTTGGGACGTTCAACACGCACGAACGTCATCCCGGATAGGCCGAGCCGAGCACCATCTAACGTCGATGCCTGACACTAACGCTTTTGCGTGAACAAACCCCCGTCCCGGACATAAGGATTTAGGTCCGCGAGCAAACCGGTCAGCGTGACAGGGTCGCGACGGCAAGTTGCAAGATCGAATCTACAACCAAACTAGGCTACCTTACGCACCCAATCAGATCTTGCAACCCTGACCAACGCCTCAAAATTACAGCCCCAACGTGGGCTAGCCGGAGAGTCAAACTGGATGCCCTTCCTGGACATCGCAGCACATAAATTAGTCCTATTCCTAGACAGAAGTCAGACGACCTCCTTCAAACACCTATCTGCGCTCTTATGATTAGTTCCGCAATTCGACCGGATCAGGTCTGCAAACAGCGACGCGACACGAAGCGGCCCAGAGGGACCTTCAAGCTTCAGTGCAGAGAGCACCCCCAAATTCCCCATGAACGTCGTCTGTGGAGAGCTGAACGAAACGCACAGATGGTCCCTAGCAGGTGACCCTATGCTCATATTTCAACTAATTTTTCAAAAGCATCAATGTTCAATTACAGAATTAATTAAAACAAGTTATCACCGATGCACATAGGTCAACTTGGAAAAGTAAACAAAACAATAAACGTAAGGGACAGCCCTATTTCTTATTTCAAATAAATATCTTAGACAGTGCCAACAAAATCTAAACCAAAGAGAATTGACTCCTATTTCCTTCGGCAACCACAGGGTTATCTAATTGCAACCTTCCCTTATCACAAAGCAAAATGATTAAACACTATCACAAGCATTAAAAAAGGGCACACAATTTAATCTCAATTTTCCGTGCAACAATAAACGCAGTGATCAAATGTATTTACAAAAAATATGCAGCAGCATTTAAAGGAGTATTTTAAATTCAATTCTCTTAATCATAACCGCTACAATATGAATTTCGCGGAAAACCCAAAAGCATTTTAATTTAAATTTAAAGAATTTTTAACTAAGTGCTCGACCAAACCAAATCCAATACCCCTTGAGAGCGTGATTCAACTCTCCAGGGGGCCCTAATCTTCCCACCACCAAGTGGAGGCCACACCGCGTGAACCCGATACTAACAGAGCGCAACCGCTAACAGTCGCCACTCGGGTTGTACGCCCTCACTGAGGCCGTCGGCAACAGAACAGATTGATAAGTGGACTGTTGACGGCTTAAGGCTCAGTAGAGGCAACCATGGTGGGAGCTAAGGCGGCAGCTAGCTAGGGCCGCCTCCATCAAATGGGGTACAGTGGTCCACCAGTCGCGGCCACTCAGCTAACGGGAGTGAGAAGGGTCCAGCGGACTGATGAGTGGCCGTGAAGTTCCTCTCCGCACGCTGAGGGGGGGTGATGACACCCCCGCCCCTGGGGGAATTACCCCCCGACTAGTCGGAGGAGGGACCCCTTTCAAACCTAGGGGCCTGGTGGCTGGCCGGCGGGCGCCGAGCGTCGCCCGTCAAAGTGCATGGCGGAGCGCCCCCGCCCGTGGGGGTCGAGGGCCTGGCAGCGCCCCGAGAGGAGACGCCGTTCACACCCAGGCACAATACGACATGGTGATTGCCCTGGCAATGCAGACAGGCCCGCTGGTGCGGACAGTCTCGCTGGAGGTGCCCTTCCAAACAGGAGTAGCACCAGCGGCGCTCCTTGGCGATAGTTCGCCTCGCCGGAACCGGCTTACTTAATAATTTTGGGCAAGACGTTACCCGGTGATCCGATGCTCGACAATAGGAGCAGGGGGGGGTTGACGACGACCTACCCGGCGGATTTCGCCTCTCACTGGGCACGGCTCGTAAGTCGTCGACGGTGCCCGCCGGGTGCTCGATCTGTCGGCCCTGCTCCTCCAAAAACCGCAGCAGATCATAGAAGGGCGGAATATAGAAGGCCTCGTCCCCGCCGTACCTCTTCTCAAAATGCATTTGAAGGTCGAGAGGTAGACGGGACAGCACGATGCGGAGCAACAAGAAGGCCCATTCGCCTACTGGTAAATCCAGCCGCCTCAACGTATTACAGGCCACCAAGACTGGATCCAACAGGTCAGGACGTAGTCTGGCCCGGTCACTAAGCAGCGGAAGGCTTAGAAGCTGCTTAACATGTTCGTCTGCAAATCGCCGGACGTTGGCGTATCTTCTGGCTAGGAGGTCCCGAGCAGTCTGGTAGGCGTCGTCCGACAATCTCATATGGCTGACAACGCCCAGGGCCTCCCCCTCCAGTGAGGCCAGGAGGTACGCCATCTTCTGGCTCGGGGTCAAGTCACTCCGAGCGTCCACTAGGCCGTCGAAAAGACCAATGAAGGTCAGCCATTCGGAAAGGACCCCGGAGAACCTTGGCAAGTCCAGAGTTGGGAGTCGTCCCAACAGCTCCGGCTGAGGCTGCTTCTGAAAGGACTCGGGCAGGCCACTCGTCCGAGCTTCACGCGCCTCCTCGGCATACCTGCCTTCAGCCTCGATCAACTCGTCCGTGAGCGAAAAGAACTGCTCGTAGTCTGGGAAGCAGGAGTCCAGGACTCCCTTTTCCACATCCGAATCCTCGAGCTCAGCGTAAGCCTCCTCCACTGCAGCCCTTCGAGCATCAACCTGCTCGAACCGCTTCATCAAATTATGGACCCTATCCGGTCGACCTATCAAAGCATGGGCGCTGGTGGCCCAGCGTAACTCAGTCCGCAGGCAACGGATTAGCATCTTGGGCGAGGACATCACTACTAAATACAAATTACGACGCCGCTCGAGCACAATTACAAAAATAACAAATAAAAAATACAAAAAAAATTAAGAGCTAACTAATGCAGTTCCTATCAAATCGAGTTGAATAGAATGTACACAAATAAGAACCGCTATTTATCAAATCAAACACAAGTTAGTACAAAAGAAAAGGTAAATCAAATTAACAATAACAAATACTAGTGCGATCAAATCAAGTTAAATTCAAATTACGTAAATACAAATTACCACTCTATAGTTCAAATACAAATTACAATACGAAAGATATATAACGAAGATACACATCAACAAAAAATGCCTTGCTCGGAAATCGACCCTTCGATAAGTAATACACCACAACTATCCGCAACGATAATTAACCGATTACGCAAAAATAACCATCTACCTACATGACGCAATCTCCCGCTTGCGCGCTAAACGGGCGCGGTTTTTTAAATTTACCCGCAAACAACAAAGCAAGCTAACAAAGAAAGGAATTTTATTATTACGTATATAATAAAAAAAAATATTTTTACGTATTACGGACGGGCGTGATTGTAGACACAAAATTAAACCAATCAACCCAACGCTCCCTGCCACCAAAATTATTTAATTTTTATCAAATACTATGGTCGGTGGATCGACCGGGAATCGATCCCAGCACCGCGTTCTGCTACCAAATGTTACGGCCGGCAGCTGCCTATCCCAGGAGTAGAATCCTTCGCGGCCCATAGACGAAGAATCTACAGGCAGATGCTGGTCGGGCGTCCTAAACGCCAAGGGTTAAGTTTATAATTACACTAAACAATCCGGGGGGAGCGTTACAATTATTGAACAGAGCTTACTTACCTCTATTCAAGGCGACTGGTCCCTCAGGATTCGATCAGGTCTCGTGTGGATGTATTGTGCTAGAAAGTAAAGGTCAGTGATGTGTATTTGGGTGTGGCTGGTAGTGTTATTGACCTTATTTGACCGTTCCCCCTGCAGCAGTTCGGCCCTCAGCTCCTCTCCAAGCTAAGGTCGCCTTCCGCAGTCACTTTCTTCCTTTGTTACGATTGACTCGCGAAAATGAACACAGAACGTACGGGTCAAAGGTCACCGTTATTTCTAGAATATTAACTACCGCACTAGTAACTAATACAGTCGAATCCACTTATACAGATTCTGCGTTAAACCTAAAGTCCCGGGTAAACTCTCAACACGCGCTACCATTCCCAGTGGTATATTTACTATACGCGCCTAACATAAAATTAGATCTAAGAGCTCCCAAACAAAACGGACTGCCTTCTCTTTCGACGCGAAGAAGACTTCTAATCTTTCGCTCTCGACTCCCACCGTTCAGCAAGTTGGGACGTTCAACACGCACAAACGTCATCCCGGATAGGCCGAGCCGAGCACCATCTAACGTCGATGCCTGACACTAACGCTTTTGCGTGAACAACTACTATAGCTGCAGTATGGCTATACCATACTTTTTTTTTGCGATAATCTATGAAGTTTATGTGTGGAAACAGCCAGCATCCAACTATCGTGGCCGCAACCCTTGACGCACGAGGCAGATTAGGAGAAGTTCAGTTGAGTGCACATACATTCCTTCACATCCTACTTGTAGCCCGAATTTAGGGACATTTGCAGTATCGCGAAATAGTAAATTCAAACCATACAGTCTGCAAATTTACGTAAAATCATTGCTTTAATAACTCTGAACCAGCAGTTAGTCATTTAAATCAACACCACATTCATGGCCATGGCCCTTCACCAGATCACAACCATTTCTGGGTCTTCTTGTGGAATTATAATAAATTAATCAACCATTTATTTTTTACCTGTTTATTTTCATGATTAAAAATTAAATTGCCCCATATTTAGAGCGTGCGATAACCCACTGATAATTGTACACTGGTGAAAGGGTCGCAGTCCGTCGCTCGACAAAAATCCCTCAACTAAAAGGATCCAATCAAACCGGGGTTAGTCATTCATTGACGTTTCTACCCCGAAACATAAATCACGGCACGTTGGGTTCGGGAGCAACGAGGTGAACGTGACCCCCGTTAAGGAGTGTTACACGAAAACGCCTGTCGCCCTTTCTGAAAAGAAAGGTTAGCCGATTATGATTACGGGTCCCTCTGGAGTGGTCCCCGTCTTGCTGTGTTTGGGGGTGGACTGTATCTTCATGTAGTTTGAAAGGTACTTTAGGAAATAAAACAGCGATTTATCTTCTAAATTTCCCCATAACATTGCAACGTTGAAACTTTTCACTACTTTCCCATCACTTCCCTATCGGTTTTTTCTCTCTTGATTTAAACTATAAACTGGTAGCTGATCTCGAATGATTTGCCAAATTACCAGTTTACTATCCTAGATGCAAGCTATACGCAAAAGAAAACCGAGCACCGCGCGCCTTTTTGACATATCTTAACATTGATTTTCACTATTGTACCCTTGTATTTATATATTTATTATTATATTTATATATTTACCCCATATCTTTATTTTTATAAAACATATGCTTACACAGTTTCATTGATAAGAATCACAGAAAAAGTCTTATTATTACTTTTATTTATTATTTTATTTTGTTATGATATATGGACATTAAATCATTATCACAAAAAAAACATATTTAGTTATTGAACAAAATGTATCTATTTTACAGAATATTTTCAAAGTTAGAAATCTTAAATATCTAACACACCAGGTTAAAATGACACTCTTTATTAATAAACATGAATAACTTTACTAATACAATAGTTTAATTCACATTTTTAAATGTATTTTTCACTTTATTTCGAATTTAATTTTCTTATATAAATCTATTATTATTTCACTATATTTAGCACAAAGTTAGCCATTTTTAACACAACACTGTTCTGTTTAGCACTCACAATAAACCTGAAAAATGTATTACTTATTTCTACATACATTACTGAAATGTTCACAAATCATTAAAGTTTCTTTCTTATTTTTATTATACATTATTTGGACTTTCTATCTCGCACAACATGAACAACCAATTTCTACACGACCTTTATCACATCGGCAGGAGGCTAGTGCTTTCCTAGTCTAAATAACAGCTGTCTTTGTTTATTATGAAACATTATTTGTTGAATCTTATCTCTTATCACAAGGCCAAATTTTTTTTTCCATCTAAAATAAGCATCTGATTACTATATAACATGTGACTCTAAATTAAACTTAAAACAAACTTAATGGAATTAACGCTCGATGAAAAAAGTAAAGAATCAGCTTACATACGTCTTACGATCGTGCACAGGGCTCCTAATAAGCCATAGTGCGAAATAGCGGTTTTCTCATGTTCAAGAATATTTTAAAACTACTCAGACATCAAAGTATTCCCGCAACATTATTTTGAGCACACTGAGCACGTAAAAGATAAGTAAATAAAATTTTCTTAGCGTTTTCATTGTTTCTGGCGGGAATCGTACACTTTTTTTCTTTTCTATGAAATCTTACGGTGAGCTACACGGCTCTCGTATTTGCGTTAGGCTTGAATTCCTCCTACACTGACATCGGTCGCGTACATCGGTCGCGCGTACCAATGTACATTGTGTTCTATATAGCCCCACACTACGATACTGACGACAGTGGTGTGTAGGTTGCTACGCGCCAAGTACCGCATGCATTGGTCTCGCTCGTCAGCGGAGCGTACGTCGGTCGACTGAAGAGCGTGGAATAGTTCGAACACCCTCAGTCTCTTATCGACGATCCACGCATACACGTACAGTTGCAATGAATTCGATTACAAAGAATATCGATACATAACGTGTTATTGATCTAATCATTTGTACAAACATCGTGATGCGAGAGCAAAAATACTGGGTAGAAGATTTCGAGGCTTTATTTCCGGATCACAATAATGAAGACGATAGTAAAAAAAGGAGATCGGTAAGTAACAGACAATGTTAATAATCGTCATCATTATCATTGTATATATCTCCTTTTACTTTCCGAAATCCACTTAACAGACGACTGTACCGTATAGCGCTCAGTATCGCACTATGGTATTTTATGTATCGCTGACGTACGCGATCGACCACACACAAACGACGTCAGCGTAGGAGGAATTCAGGCCTTTAATAAAACTCTCCCCTCCCTGAGGCTGGGTACTACCACCTGCTTGGGATCTTGTAAAAATTAAAGTTAAAAATTAATCCAAGCAACCACTGCAAGACTTCAAGACACAGTTCTGCGTAGATCAGACCAAAATTAATAATTAATAAGGCTGAAGGATGTTAACCCGGAGTTAACTCTGATATTGGGACGTCGATCACTTCAGTCGCCTGTGACCATGGGTGCTCTAAAGTACCCGAAACGTCGAGAAAAACAAGATAATTAAACGCGGTAGGATCCGTAGAAGTAGTTTTATTCAATGTTTAGTTTTCGTGTAAATATAAGTTATAAGTAAATGAAAAGTTATAAGAGTTTAGTAACTTAACTATAAAAATTAGAATTACTGTGATGATTAAATGTTACATAAATGTCACATACATAACATAACATGTTTAATCAAATGCTCTCGAGTAAATTACAATTATATACTCGTATCTTATTACTTTCTTGATATTTTCAACAAGAAGTAAGACAACAGCTTATTGTTCTTAAATAGACTTAATGTTTTTTTTATATTAAATATTTTATAACATTGGATTAATGATTTAAATTTAAAAAGTTCTGTTCTATAATGTAATTTATGGTGTATTAAATTGCACAAATATCTCTTATTTTTTGAGCGTCTTATATGGAAGTAAGAATTTGCCATTTACCGTATGGTGAGTTAATAAAGATAAAGATAAAAATTTATTGCATAACTGTGTACAACATGATCTTAATACAAAAACATATAGTTTTAGGCTCAACACCCAAAACACCCAAACCCACGTCGGATATGCAACAATGAAAAATAAATTTAAAATTAACTACTTACAAACATTACTTATACTAAAAAACTCATTGAGATTGTAAAAAAACATTTTCAATTAACAATTTCCTGAATTTTGTTTTGAACATATTTCCATTTAATTGTTTAATACGAGTAGCTAGTGGTAACTGGTTGCGTACACGGATAGCAGTAATATAGGTTCTTTTAGAATAAATCTTATTTCTAATAATAGGTAAGTTTATATCATATTTATATTGTTTGCGAATGTTTTTCTTTAAATCAGATTTCAAATTAAAATATTGCATGTTATTTTTTACAAATAGGCATAATTCCAGGATAAAGATTCCAGTCAGTGTTAGGAATCCCTTCGTTCTGAAAATATCTCTTAACGATTCAGTATTATGCATGTTATATATTGTTATAATACATTTTTTCTGGAGAATGAATGTGGATTGTATATCTGTTGAGTTTCCCCAGTATATAATACCGTAAGTTAGGAGTCTCTTTTCTGTTCAGAGGTTCGTTGTGTGTCACAATGTAATGATGAATCTAACAAAAGCGTATTACTTACTCTTACCCAATTACACAAAAGTACTTCGCCATTTACCATGCTTCGGGTTAATTATTGTCCAATTTTAAAATTAACCCCTTTATCTCCAATACTTTGTAAAATAAACCCCCCACAATCTCCTCACATATTGTATTCTTCGAGGAATAAATAATATGCTTCACCATTGCTTAATCACCTAATATTCCCATTGACATAAACTTTGCCATTTTAATTTTTGTCTTTACCTTTCGCACTCAGAAACTTTGTTTCAGCAGTACAGACTAGACTACAGACAGTATTAGAGAAGTTGAATAAAATAAAGGGTACTTTTGCAAATCCGTATTGAATAACCATCTATATTAAATGTCTGTATCTGTTTTTATTATTTGTAAATAAGGTATCTCTGTAAAACTATGTACGAGGAGAACAGGACAATTAATTATGACATCATCTGTAATATAATCAACCGTCCACATTATTTTCTTGGATACCCAGAATTTCTATAGTCACCAAAGTTTTACTTAAGGGTATATAAGGTACAAAGGTATAATATAAGGTAAAAAGGGTATACAAGGTATATAAGGTATGGAAGTTTCTAGACCAAATAAGGGAAGTCTTGGAAAAAGGCCAGGTCAAGAGTACCCTAAATCAAAGAGCATGTATGAAGGGAATAATGAAAATGGACGAAGTGAAACAAGTATGTAAGGATCTTAGCAAGTGAAAAGAAGTGGTATATGCCTACCCCTCACGGAAAAGAGGCATAATTATATGTATATATATATATAAGGTACATTTCCTAATCACCTGCGTACTGGGCCTTCAACTTGGCGCCAGTTAAGTCTTCAGTTTTGAGCTGTACTAAAGTGGATCAAGGTAAGCTGCCGAGATCGACATGACAATTCATATGGTTGCTATTAATTTTCAAAGGAATCTTATACTAACTACTCGTGTTTACCGCGTTATCTTCTACAAAAACTGATTTTAGATTTCTTTTCTTGGCACCTTGATTGTCCTGAAGGTTCTCATAGGTTACATGTCCCAAAAATTACAATCATTACATCTAATCTTAGGTTTAATACAACGAATAAATGGATGTCCTATCTCTTTACAATGAAGGCATGAGAGTTGACTGTAATTATGCCTTTTCGATGTGTTAGGTTTCGAAATAGGTTGCGTATTGTTAGGTCTCGTAGTATTTGTTCAACGATCTCTGTCCTTTAATAAAAATGTATCATTGGAGTTTTTGTTTTGATCAGCTTTAATAGACTTGAAAAATTTTAACACTTAGCAATTAAATAGTCGACGGCCTTTTTCCAAACATCTCACAACAATTGAGTAGGTTTATTTTTGAATGAAAATAAAGTTCTAGCGAATCATCAAAACGAACTCTCTTATTGAGCATCTCTATTAATAATTCTGCGTAGTAATCACGTTCACGTGATTACTACGCAGAATTAGGAAAAGGAAGAATTAGGAAAAGACTCCTTTAGTTTCAACTTCCATTCAGACCAGAAAAAAAACAAAGTAGGTAAGCTCTGATACCACGTTTGTGCTATCCACTTAATAATGTATAATTTGTCTTTCATCCCAATTGTAAATTTGCGCACACTCTTCGATCTTATTGATCCACGCGTCTATTAATTTTACAAAACGGGTCAAATTCAGGTATAACGCTAATAAAGACAGGAAATTTATCACGATCACCTACGTTCTTGTACCTTGATCCGAACACATAGCTGATGTACAGAATCGACGCTCCGGGAAGTCTGCAATCTGTGAACATGTACGGGATCGCCCCTTGTCACTTTTATTTTAAAAATTGAGTTAAATTGGAGTTAGAGGCAAACAATTCTTTAGCTAACTGTGAAGGAAGCCAGAGGCGATAAAAGCGAAAAATAAACCAACAAATGACGGTAGGTACATCTATCCGTAAATGTGGATGCCAATTCCAACAGATAAACATTTATCACCAAATGCAGAAATAATCCGGTCAACACACTGTTTTTGTGTTAAACCACTTCGAAAGTCTTAATAAATCATCGCTCTTGAATTTTCTCGAGTCAATTCCATTTTCTCAACGACTAAACAAGTTTGACAAAATCTTGTGACAAGACCGAGAATCTTTTTTTAAATAAATAAATGGTATTCGATTTTTAAAACCAAGGAGTTTTCAATTAAAAAGATTTTAATATGATAGGAACAGTGGAAATATTCCATTCCGATACTTTTAGTCCTAAGGGTACAATAGTGAAAATCAATGTTAAGATGTGTCAAAATGGCGCGCGCTGCTCGGTTCTCTTTCGCGTATAGCTTTCATCTAGGATAGTAAACTGGTAATTTGGCAAATCATTCGAGATCAGCTACCAGTTTATAGCTTGAATCAAGAGAAAAAAAAACCGATAGGGAAGTGATGGGAAAGTAGTGAAAGTTCCAACGTTGCAATGTTATGGGGAAATTTAGAAGATAAATCGCTGTTTTATTTCCTAAATACCTTCCAAATTATATGAAGATACACTCCACCCCCAAGGACGGCAATACCGGGACCACTCCAAAGGGACCCGTAATCTTAGTCGGCTAACCTTTCTTTTCAGAAAGGGCGACAGGCGTTTTCGTGTAACACCCCTTAACGGGGGTCACGTTCACCTCGTTGCTCCCGAACCCAACGTGCCGTGATTTATGTTTAGGGGTAGAACGTCAATGAATGACTTACCCCGGTTTGATTGGATCCTTTCAGTTGAGGGATTTTTGTCGAGCGAAGGACTGCGATCCTTTCACCAGTTATATCAGTGGGTTATCACATGCTCTAAATATGGGCGATTAAATTTTTAATCATGAAATTAAACAGGTAAAAATAAATAGTTGATTAATTAATTATAATTCCACAAGAAGGGCCAGAAATGGTTGTGATAAGGTGAAAGGCCAAGAATGTTGTGTTGATTTAAATGACTAACTGCTGGTTCAGAGTTATTAAAGCAATGATTTTACGTAAATTTACAGACTGTATGGTTTGAATTTACTATTTTGCGATACTGCAAATGTCCCTAAATTCGGACTACAAGTAGGATGTGAAGGAACGTATGTGCACTCAACTGGACTTCTCCTAATCTGCCTCGTGCGTCAAGGGCTGCGGCCACGATAGTTGGATGCTGGCTGTCTCCACACATAAATTTCATAGGTTATCGCAAAAAAAAGTTTGGTATAGCCATGCTGCAGCTATATTAGTAGTACAGTTGTAGCACGAATGGGTCATCTCGACCGGGGATATATCCACGCTCTCACTGAATACCAGCATAAAATAGCAGTTTAATGCTGATGTGTTTCGTATTGTGAGTATCGAGAACCGGAGACCCATTTTACTGAAAATGAGGCATTCCATCTAAGTGCTCACGGGTGACAACGCATCTGCATTTTGATTTGTAATAGAGGATAGATGAAGTTGTCTATGGGCCGCAGCAACCACTTACCATGCTCGTTAGTCACCCTCATCCTATAAAAATGTCCCTTTTTCGGTAGCTATATTGGTTGCTTTTTGGGAATCCGATAAAGATGACCACCGACCACCTACTCAAAACAGACTATCCGCGATAAATAGCGATAATTTTTATGAGCACGGTTCACCTTTTATATATTTTTTACATCGGCGGCAAAAACAGATGGTTTGACAGAGAGCTTTGTACCGACGCGTTTAGTGCTTCGAAACTGGCTTGCCGTAATGCCTTTTTGCAGGACTTGGCGGCTTGTTTAAAGGCTCTCTTTTTAAGGTTAACATCCGGAGCTTTGCGGTTTCGAGCATCGAACCAGGATAAGTATGACATATGTACGCCATGTGTACGCTTGTACTTTTCAGCTCGAGTCCACTCGGTGTTGAAGCATGGGCAAATTTTACCACCAATGGGCACGTCAGCAGAGGGGATTAAATACTCCATCGCTTGACGTATCATATCGGTTATGGCATCCGCGCAGCTCAACTGATCTTTAGAGGAGAAGCAGACCTGCCACCAGCAATAAGATGCAAGGAAATGACGCACCTCATACCAATCTGCTGACTTGTATCGCCACACTCGCCGCACTCCGTGGAAGTCGTAGCTAGGTGGGGAATATAACGACACAGATTTCACCAGAATGTCAGAAGATCCCAAGGGTGTGGTAACCTGAATATCGTAGCTGTCTGGATCGGGCGTCAGCAAAAAGTCAAGGCAGTTATTTGTGTGCCCATTCATATCAGGTATTCAAAGCTCATAATTTGCTTTTTCATTATTATATTAAGTTCTTTGTGATATAATATTTATTAAGAACATGCTATATGTAAATACTCTATATAAACATTTAAAAAATTCATGTACCTTAAATTTATATAATTTGTATCAACTCTTTTCTTACACCTACTTCATTCTATATCTGCATCACTCAAAGGTAGACTGGTAAGGAATGCCTCAGGCTGTGAGTCCGCGTATACAATTTGCGTACATGAAGTATAAAGTTTAAATAAATTAATACAGTTATTTTGGTTTTATATAAACGAGTCAGTCACTTGAGAACCTTTTTTCCCTATCAGTAGTCGGTTCTTCGAGCTATATGGCCTGCCCATTGCCACTTGAGCTTACTAATCTGTTGGGCTATGTTGGTCACTCTGGTTCTACTGCGGTTATCCTCATTTCTAAGTTTCAAAAATCCGAGCATAGTCCTCTCCGTAGCTTGCTAAGCGACGTTGAGCTTCCTCATCTGGCTAGCAGTGAAGAACCACGTCTCAGATCTATAGGTCATCACTGGCAACACGCACTGATTGTACAGTCTCTTTTTCAAGTTTTAAGGTATACCTGACGAGAAGATGTGCCGTAATTTCCCGATAGCTGCCCAGCCTAGTTAAATCCGTCGATTGACTTCTCGGTCGAAGTTGGACTTACCTTTTCGAACTTTTTGTCCCAGGTAAACATATTCGTCAACAACTTCGAGCTTAGTGCTCCCAACAACTACCGGCATAGGTGTGACATGGTCGTTACGATCTTGGTTTTGTCCATGTTCATCTTAAGAACTATCCGTTGGGAGGTATTATTGAGGTCATTCAGCATAGTGATTAGATCTTCCAGCGATTCTGCCTTAAGGACTATACCGTCGGCAAATCGAAAGTGAGTGATGTACTCGCCATTAATGTTAATACCGCATCCTGTCCAGTCCAGAAGCTTGAAAACATCTTCCAATGCAGTGGTGAAGAGTTTCAAAGATATAACATCACCCTGTCTTACATCTCTCTCCAGTTGGATAGGTTTCATACTCTGGTTCTATACTCGGATATCCATCGTAGCCCTATTGTACACACATTTCAGCACTTCGATATACCGACAGTCTATTTGGCACAGCTGAGGAGACTGCAACACCAGCCAAATTTTGACGGAATCAAAGGCTTTCTCATAGTCCTCATACGCCAGACATAGTGGAAAATTCTACTCCCCGGACAAATTTACAATCTGACGAAGGATATGTTTATGGTTTATGATGCTAAAGCCTTTTCGGATACCGGCTTGTTCGGGAGACTGGAAGTCGTCGAGCCTGCATGTGAGGCGATTCGAAATGACTCTCGAAAATAGCACGTAGACGCGGCTCAGAAGGAAAATCGGTCTCTAGTTCTTCAAGAGAGCGTTGTTACCTTTCTTGAAGAACAAGACCACCGCACTTCTGCTGCACGCCTCTGGAGTAGTGCCACCATGGAGGACGGAAGTAAAGAGCTTCTGAAGGTCTTCGAGTACAGGTTTTCCACCTGCTTTCAGAAGCTCCGCTGTGATTCTATCCTCTCCTGTGGCCTCACCATTTTTTAAGTTGCTGAGAAGCCAATCTAATCTGGCTCAGACTGATGTCCGGAATATCATCGGAATAATAATGAATAAGACTTGCTCCTGGATCTTTACTCACACATGCATGTCGCTCAAGCGATGATGACTCTTCTAAACAATCACAATCTTAACAACGTTGTTAACGAGAGACTTGTGGACGATAGATACGACACCTTCTTGGGATAGATGTTCGCCCTCTCGGTGATAGAACAATTGCCAGATTCGAGGATTACCATGTCCTCCCCATCTTTTCAGACCTCGGATGATCCTATAATATTCCAGTGCAACTTGTTTTTCTCTTCTTCCAGCTCCAGGATCTTGTCGTCAGTCCTCAGGGTGCGTGCATTATATGTTGCCAGGTCAAGTCATCTTAGGTGGCAACCATGCTTCCAACGGAGATTCTTAGCAACCCCTGCCCCGCCGTTGCCGTGGTCCGCACCGTAGCCAAGAATAGCAGGGCCGCCAGGGACTAAGGGCCGTCTTTTCGTAACTTTAATTATAGGGTGGGTATATTGCCATATTTGCCACGCTTGGCGAGCGGGTTGGCAACCGCAGTTTTTTTTATTTTTGTTTTGCTGTTATCAGAAAGATGTTAAGAATGATCAGAAGAATCTTCTGCCTCAGTTTCCCTCTGTTGCCTATTACCCCACGGGTATGAGGTAGTAGGTATTCTTACTCGCCAATACACGGGGAAATCATACATACTGTGAAATATTTTGTACGTGGCAGTGTGCGAATAGCGCTACACTCTCTGTTACCTCACTTTAATAATCTGATGGGACGTCAATTCGACATGTCATGTGCAGCACAAACGGCTTTTCGTGCTTTTCAAGGCTTGGCGGTGAAACATCGCCATCGTCATGACGCTCGATCGTAGGATTGAAAATCGGGATCTCATGTTTAGAAGTCACACTAACGACCACTAGATCATCGAGGCAATCAAACCATCACCATTACGATTATCGTTTGGCTGCTATTTAACGAGAAATTTGCGATACAAAAATATATTATTTTCATTTAAAACTGAAGGCATTTGTTTTCTACCATGGATGGCCAAAAAATTCTGCCGTTGTCTCGATTCGTGAGTGTAACCAATCTTCATCATCATCATCAACATTATCACAGTCTATCATAGTTCACAGCTTAATAAAAGCCTCTTCAAAGATTTCCTCATAAGAGGGATACTTGCCATGGTTGCCACGATTCGCAGACGGGTAGGCAACCGCAGGTTTGTTTTGTTTTCATGTAGTTATTAAGGAGACGAAAACATTCTGTTTCTGATTTTCTCTCTGTCTCCTCTCACGGCACTCTATATAGAGTATTGGGTATTCTAACACCACCTATTCGCAGTTACCGACCTTAACCTAACTTTATTTCTTCAGTCTAGTTTTGCCGTTGCCTTCTTTGTTTGCCTCTCAAGAATATTTAAATCAGCTCTATATTCATCCTCACAAATAACCTATCACTTTGATCCAAAAAAATTAATTTGTGTGGAAAGTAGGAAAATTTTTTTCGCCACTGTTCAATGTTGTTCGAATCAACATTAATAAGTCCTGTTCATTAGCGTAGGGGATGAAAGTAAAAGTGCTCAATACAAATCCCTATGTAACTACTGTGTGATTGTGTAAAGAAGTACTATAACTTCTTAAGGTTTCAACAATCTGTATTGGATTAAATTTGTAAAAATTGAGCTTAGATAAAAGCAAAACCATGTTAATCCTACGAAGGACCCAGACAGAATAAAAAGAATCAAGATGCTGTGATCCTCACTTGTATCTTTAGCTTTATATATCAAAATATTATTAAGTACGTAAATAAGTGTAGTGCTGTGCATTTTCTATCGCTTTGTATTCATGTAAAAATGCTATGGTTTTCTTTAAATAAACCCTAAGGATATAATGATAGTTTTTTGATAATTTCGTGAGGCACCAATTACTAAGCAATAATGTTCGTAAAAAGGTTATATGTTTAAAATTTTATTTATAAAACTTTTAAATCTTTAAATATTTCGAATAAATTTATCCTTATTAGATCAAAATAAATCATTATAATAGCCTGGAATTACATCGCAAGTAAAACAAAAGAAATTTATTTTAGGAATATTTAATGTTCTCTAGACCGAATTTCGATCACGGCGGCCAGATTCAACAGAACTATTAATGGACTAAAATATTTTAAAATTTTAAAAATCCATTTAAAAACTTAACACATTCCAACAAGCTGTATAAAATGTAACATTTGAAACTAGGTAAGTATCGGACAGGTCTGTGAACAATTACCGTTGCAGACTTAATGAGAGATATAACACAGGTCAAAACTTTGTGGCCAAGTCACAATATTTTGTTTCTCTCTCTGCAGTAATATATTATAAACATTCATTTAATTTGCGCATTATGCATTCAATTGTTACGTTTGATTGTAATATTACATAACTTAATTTATTTCAAAATAACTATTATTTTATACCATTGTTAAACCACTGTTAAGGCAGCATTCATAATTGAACATTAACTCATTTGTTAGCTATGTTTATATTAACGAGATAGATGCTGTAATAATTCAGATAAAATGCAATATACAGGGTTATTTTTAAAGAGAATCCAAATTTAAGTTCAAATATATAAACAATGGTGCACCGCAGTTTTTGAAAGTACGAGTAAATAAGGCTTATAATTTTATTTCAAAACTCCAAGACATATTTTAAGTGCCTTTATTCAAATAAATTTTTCGGTTGTTATAAATTCTATTAATATGACAATATATCAACAAAAATTTAAAACAAATTATATAAAGCTTACCTGCACAGTTTTGTTCTTCTTCATCATTATCATCAGCCTGTAAAGTTACAAAATTCTATATGGGCAACTCCCGTTGATAATATTTGCCGTAAACGAATTATTGTGCGATCGATAATTCGTGCCAGACGTCCCGCATCTCTGATGCTTAATCTACGGACGGTCTACCGCTTAGCGAGGGGGATGATAACAATAATGATGACCAGGAATGAAGAATAATATGTTAAACTGCTATAAAGTGTGCCGTCTATATTTTTTTAAGAAAGAGGGATGGGGCGCAAATGGTGTAAATGCTGCGGCCCTTAGACACCCAAATCTATCCTCGATTAAGAGACAGGTATTGATTCGAGGTCACTCCTGAAGCTAAGATAGAGTACCACATTATCGGTAAATAGGGTATCCGATTCTGTACACTCACCATACTAAACAGCAGAATTAAGCTGCAATTAGCACTGATATTTTATTTTTTTATATGATAAGGGTGACAAACGAGCACACAGTCCACCTGATGGTAAGTGGTTGCTGCGGCCCATAGACATCTACATCTATCCTCTATTACAAATCAAAATGTAGATGCGCCACCACCCGTGAGGACCAAGATGGGATGCCTCATTTCCAGTAAAAAGGGCCTCCAGTCACCTGCACTCACCAAGCGAAACGCAGAGGTAAACCTCTACTTCACGCTGGTTTTCTGTGAGGTCGTGGTACCACCCTGGTTCGAGCCGGCCCATCCGTGCGACAGCAAAAGCTGCCGCGTGGGTCTACCACTGTTAAAATATCTATGAAATGATAATACAAGGAGACCTTCAAGAAACTTAAAACTAAGAAGGTTTCAGATGTATTGTCACCTCTGCGGACAAACATGAAATTCCTCACAGTCTCATTATATTGGGTACCCTTCAGACCATGCATAACAGTACACGTAATGATCCTCGACGCAGAATTAGGAAATACGTTGGTTCTTACCCAGATGGAGTCTTACACAGAAAAGAGGTTCTAATTATCTAGTAGGAATTAAAGTAATCTCACACGAGTACTATTTCACGCGTTTTAACCCGACACCTTTTTTTACATGGGGATATGCCTACGCAAATCCCATGGTGTTCAACCGTCGCTGCATATTGACAAGACGACGGGAACGCTATCGCATAAAACCGCAGCCCCACCAACGTTGGTCACCACATAGCAGCCCCTTCTCGAGAGAGGACTTCTCCTCCTCACATAAGGTGACCCAGAAACACAAGGTACATATGTCTTCCTCCACGGCCTCCAATTCTACATGCGTAACGGGCCTCCCGAGTCCGATAAGTGGAGGCCATAGGGCCAGGAAAATTGAGCGCTCATTAGCACCCGCTTTCCCAACCCCAGCGTCGGATCTTGTCTCTGGCTCCGCCGCCAACTAAGTTTCGGCCGCGGAGGGTAGGGAGAGCAGCATCTCGTAATATCGACACTCCTCTCGTCGCGACAAGGCGGGAATCGGTTCGGGGGTACTTGATGAAACACTTTCATAATTTACACATACATCTAGTAATAATGATGCTATCAAGGTATCATAAATCCCTGAATAAAAGAAAGCCTGTGACCAGCAGTGTAAGGTTTATGAGATATTTATGATGACTTGTAATTATTGAAACAATAAGGTAATCGATAGTTGTAGTTTCTACATTGCAAACAATCTTCCTTAATATTAGCATATATTTAGTTTTATCTAAACATAGCTAACATAGGTGTTTACATTCCATTATCAATGTTGTTTCAAAATATTATCATTACTTTATTGTGTTTGCAATGGAGCAGCCGAACGCAATTCGAGAACTATTTATTTTATCTTGAAGGTACATAATTTAGCTCTTGGATAAATATATTTAATTAAATTCATCATATTTATCAACCTGTGCCTTATTTGATGATATCTAATTGTGAAAATGTTGAGCAGTTTTTAAGAAAATGTATTAATGTGAAAATTATTTACGTCGTGTAAGTGTTTCCTTTAAGTAAAGGTAAAGTGGAAGCCGAAATTTTAAATTTAAAAAAATCAATTTTTTTTCTTTTATTCAAGTTTCAGTCCAGTTGACATGAAGCAAAAATTAAATATTTTTCCACTATACGAAATACAGCACCATTACGCTGGTATTATGGGAGACCGTGATTCTGCCACGGTCGAGCTAACTCATTAGGTACTCGTACATCCATAACAGAGAAATATAAGTGTAACACCTAGAGTTACTAAAATATTAAAAATAAAAACTCTAAAGTAGATCGTGCACAACAGAAAAGGTGTCAAGTAAAAGTCTAATCTATAGTTCGTTTGCCTCCTCTTCATTTAGGTTTTTTTTTCATGGATGAGGAGGCAAACGAGCATGCAGCTCACCTGATGGTTAGTGATCACTGTCGTCCATGAACATTCGCAACATCAGGGGAATTGCCTAAAAGGCAGGCAACGTACCTGCATTCCCTGTGTTTTAGGAAGCAGTATGATCTTTTATTGACATTCGATCCGGAAAAATAGTTTGGTTGTGCGAGGCAGAAAATTCTGAATGGAATTTTGAGTTCTGTTGCAGTGTACGATGGTCAAATTCAGCAGCTAAAATTAATCCGAACAACTCCTCTGAGCACTCTCCGTGGTATATGCGGTAAAGGATGCATAGAGATGCAACGTCTCTTCGCAAAGCCAGTGGATCAAACCGATCGGAAAGAACTTAATCTTTGACGATTCGGGCCGCTTTACGTTGAATACGGTCAATTGGAAGGAGCTGATACTGGAGTGCTCCGGCACAGAGATGAGAACATTATTCCATATGTGGCCGAACCTACACTTTGTCAAGCTGCAAGTGGTGAACCGGAATGAAATACCGTCTCGATCCACTGAGCACCTCAATCTTTTTTGATGCCAGTGTAGGCTACACCCTTCCAAGTGACTGCGGAATTGAACGTCTCTCCAAATTGTCGATTCCAAGGTTTCTGATGCTGACTGAGGCAATGAAAAGAAGTACCCTGAAATCTAGGAGATACGAAAATAATAATTGAAAATTAAAAATTTTGTATAGCCGACTTCAATATAAATTATTAAGAATAACTCAAAAACTATTGGTCTGACTTTAATCAAATTCATGTGGGACTACATGTAAAGTACCAGCTTTCAAATAAAAAAGTATCATCAAAATCGGTTCACCCAGTAAAAAGTTATGAGGTAACACACTTAAAAAAACATACAGTTGAAATCAGTACCGTCTCCTTTTTGAAGTCGGTAGCAAAAGGTTCCTTTTTGCGGTAAACGCGCAAGCTTGTGTTTTTGGGGATGAAACTAGACTAAATTTATATCTCCCCCAATCCGAGACTTTGTTGAACAGAATTTGAAGGCTTGATTTCAGACACAAGTTTGTTCCGGCACTCGACAACATATTCCCGAGAAATATTAGCACGTCGGTGTATAACGCTTCGCTAGTGCTGTCATCTGCATAACAATGAATGTTACTAGTATGCAAAATATCATTGATTCGCAGAAGGAATAAGGTATACGATATATGGCAGGAGTTAGCATGCAACCTTCAAAAACACAATACAAGCATTCACAGCCTTGGAGTCGGTGCATGCACCGTATACTTCGTTCGTACCTTAGTACTCCAATCAGTAAGAAAACTGGAGAAAATTTCTCGGAAAGACCGTAAGTGGGAGGTTTCGTTTTAAGGGCTTTGTGCCATACCCGATCGAAGGCCTTCGCTATGTCCAAACTAACCACCAGGGCCTACCCTTTAATCTGACCTACCTCCGCCCATCGGTGTGTCAGGTAGATAAGAACATCAGCCCTTATGTTGCATAAGTTCACAAAGTGCGTGGGAGGGGGTCCCTTTGTGATTTTGTTCCGTTTGGCTCGAGTTGTATAAGTACAGAGATTTGTGCTCCCCCCCTCCCCCAGAATACGTGGGGAGGCCTGAGCATCCACACCCAGGAGGAAAGATTGTTTGGGCGTGGATGTCCAGTGAGGGATTCTGCAGAAGTATCAATGCTTTTAAGAATTTTTTAACAAAGGTCGAGCCGGCCCATTGGTGTAACAGAATAAGCTGCTGCGTGGCTCTACCATGTACAAGAATATAAACATTTAAATTAGAAGCGTCACTTTCAAGTTTATCCAAAATTATTTTAAAAAAGTTGCACAAGTGAATAAAAGAAGAAGTTTCTTGCGTTAGCATAACGAGTGATATGTTTTTGATTCGGTAGTCAAAAATATTTCATACGTTGTTATTTCAATTTTAATTCGAACTCGTCGGATGGAATTTAGTTATTGAGTAACCGAGTGGTGTTCTTTTATTTAAACAATTTTGACAATATTTTTTAACACCAGAAATAGAATAGTTTCTAAAAATATATTATATGAATAATAATAATCTTTATATATAAAAATTACGTGTCACGTTGTTTGTCCGCGATGGACTCCTAAACTATTGAACTGATTTCAAAAATATTTTGCACACTGTGTGCATTTTGGATCAACTTGAGAGATGGGATAGTTTTTATAATATATAGAAATTTATTATATATATAAAAAAGTTTCGTCATTCGTCATTCTTACTGCCATTTTGTGGACACTAGTTACGACGTGTAAATATTAAATTTAAACCAGGTGCGTGCGATCACCCTGAGAGCTCGTAGCAAACTAAACGCGCGCCCAACGTGTGGCCGCGGCGGGCAAACTCTGCCACGATCCTTTGATCTTTTGAAAAAAAAAACCGACACTACACGGATCTTGCACCAACTTGTGAGCCATCATTCCAATACATACCAACTTTAGCACAAACACACGCTCTACACGATGGCCATTGGTATTGGGCAACTCACTCGCCACTATGTTGGCAAACGTGAAGAGCCGCCATAATGTCCTTTTTGGTGGATATTTTGGCACACGTAGGAATGAGATTATGTTCTTGGCATCTCTTCAAGAAATTTTAGGATGTTAGATATCTTGCGCGCTTGGTCATAATATCTTCTAATCGGCGATTTTTATTTGCAATTACCAGTCCGTACTGGTTTACATAATTATTTTTTTATATTTACGCGAAAACTCCATATTTAAATAAAACTAGTTTTACGGATTTTATCCATATATGTATGCACGACAATAAGCTTCAGGTCCCGCACTTACGTCACAACAAACGAGTAAAGCCGGCCACAGTTGAGCGACAAGACAGGCTGACAAGATTGGCTACATCTTGAAGCGTGCTTCCATTAAAACATACTTCAAGCCGCCGAAGAACACTAATCAGTTTTTACCATAAATCAAGTGTAATGTCCCTCTGCAAGATACAGGAGTTCTTTTTCGGCAGCTAGGTTTTGAATAAAATACAGTTATAAAAGTACTCTCGTAATATTTTGTGATTTAAATATAATTTTGAATATAATTTTTAGTATTTGTGCTAATATAATAGCTATTTATTTGTTTTTAATTCAGCGTTTAATAATTATGACAATTTAGATTGTTAAATACTCACAATTCACTTTCTATCATAATCGCAATTCGTAACAGTGTTCACTTGTTTACATAGTAAATAACTTTCGTACGAGGGCGGCACTGAAAATTTCGGGAATCAAGAAAGTGACACAACATTACTATTTAAAAATGTATTTATTGTTTTTCGAAGTATTCCCCGAAAAACAATAAATACATTTTAAAGAAGAAGAAGAAGGGAGGGTCAAGAGTACTCGGATACCTAGAAGTGCATGTATGAAGAAGATAATGAATCTGAAAGAAGCGAAAGAGAATTCCTTGCCTGATGATATCAGAAAAGCACCTAACAAATACTCCTTTAAAAAGAAGGTACGCGAGCATTTACTGAATAATCATTAGAATTACAAAACTGTTAATTAATCATTTTTATATGTATGGATTAACTTTGTATTTATGTATATTTATATCCATATATATGTATTTATGTATGTTTATATTTGTTTATTGGCATATAAATATATTTATATTATGAATATGTGTTAATATAATATGTAAATATGCAAATGGATTTATGTGTGTATATGTGTATGTATGTGTATATATATATGGGTGTATGTATATATATGCATTTGCTTATAATATTATATTATAATCTGTTGTTACATATAATGTGTATTAATTTTAATTTGACTTTTTTTTTCTTTTTATTGCTACGCCTACGACAAACTCACCATTCCATGGGTTGACTGGTAGAGAATGCCTTGAGGCATTACGTCCGCCCTTTGTATCCTTTTTTTTTCTTAAGGGACGCAATAAAGTTTTTAAATAAAATAAATAAAGAGGTATGTAAGGATCGTGACACTTGGCGATCTGTTCTCTCCGGCTACCCCGTCAAGGATTGTGCGTGAAGATAAGTAAGTAAGTAAGAAGTATTCTTTTCGAAATTTGACACATTTTTCCATACGATGGAACCAATCATTGAAGCAACCATTCCATTCGGAATTTGGAGTTTCCAAAATGGCCGTTTTGTAGGCGTCCACAGCTTCTTCAAGTAATGAAAATCTCTGTCCACGCAATTTATTCTTTATTTTAGGGAAAGTATAGAAATCATTAGGGCTTAGGTCGGGGCTGTATGGCGGATGGTCTAATAATTCTATGTTTTCTTGCTTCTTGCCGTGTAGTGGCGGTCAAAAATATCCACTACCCCCATATCCTCCCGTGGGTGTCGTAAAAGGCGACAAAGGGAAACAGGCGGGAGATGGGCAGCAGCATCTTCCTGATAATAGCCGAAAGTACAATAAAAAAAACTGCGGTTGCCAACCCGCTCGCCAAGCGTGGCAACTATGGCAAATACCCCCCAATGAATGAAAACAACAAACAGACGGCCCTAGTCCCCGGCGGCCCCGCTATTCCTGGCTACGGTGGCGACCATGGTAACGGCGGGGCAGGGGGTGCTAAGAATCTCCGGTGGAGGTTCGGTTCGGTTGCCACCTACGACGACTCGACCTGGCAACGTACAACGCACGCACCCTGAGGACTGACGAGAAGATCGTGGAGCTGGAAGAAGAGATAGACAAGTTGCGCTGGCATATTATAGGATTATCCGAAGTCCGAAGAGAGGGGGAGGACACGGTAATCCTCGAATCCGGCAACTTGCTCTATCACCGGGAGGGCGACCATCTGTCCCAAGGAGGTGTCGGATTTATCGTCCACAAGTCTCTCGTTAACAACGTTGTAAAGATCGGGAGTGTGTCGACGAGGGTTGCGTACCTTATACTCAGAATCACCAAACGGTATTCACTGAAGGTCATACAGGTTTACGCACCAACCTCGGCACACCCCGATGAGGAGGTGGAGTAAATGTATGAGGATATCTCTAGAGCCATGCATTCCTCCAAAACCCAATATACGGTGTTAATGGGAGACTTCAATGCAAAACTAGGCACAAGAAAGAACGGTAAGCTGAAAGTAGGGAAATTTGGAATAGGGCAACGGAACCCAAGGGGCCAGCAGCTGACCGACTTCATGGAGAAAGAGGGACTCTTTATGATGAACTCTTTCTTCAAGAAGCGGCCTCACAGGAAGTGGACCTGGTCGAGCCCCGACGGTTCGACAAAAAATGAGATTGACTTCATTATGACGACCAGACGACAACTGTTCAGTGATGTCTCAGTGATCGCGAGGGTGAAAACCGGCAGCGATCACCGAATGGTTAGAGGCACACTGAACCTAAATGTTAAGTTGGAGAGGTCTCGTCTGATGAAGTCAACGCTCCATCCCCCTCGTGCTCTAATCCAAAGTCCCGAAACCTTTCAGCTCGAGTTACAAAACCGTTTTCAGTGCCTAGTAGACTGCAATGAAGTGGACGATATGAATGACAAGCTCGTGGAAACTGTCCATGCGGTCGGAGCTAAGTTCTGCAAGACCCGCCGCAGAAGAACACAAAAACTCTCCGATCACACTCTGAATCTCATGGCTATTAGACGGAAGATGAGGCTACATTCTTCAACAGATTTGACAGCATACAGGCAACTGAACAGACAGAGCTCTAAATGCATGCGGCGAGACTTACGCAACTTCAATACAGCTCGTATTGAAGAAGTTTTCGAGCGGAACCAAGGCTCCAAAGTCTTTGCCAGAGATCTGTCTGCCAGAAAGAGCCAACTGTCAAAGCTGAAGACCAAATGTGGCAGCATCGTTTCCGGGGCACCTGAGATTTTGAGTGAGATTGAGAGGTTCTATGGGCAGCTGTACACGTCATCGTTGGAGCCACACGCAAGTGTGAGTAACGATCCAAGAGCGAGTCTTATTCGACACTATTCCGAAGATATCCCGGACGTCAGTCTGAGCGAGATTAGAATGGCTCTCCAGGACCTTAAAAACGGCAAGGCCCCAGGCGAGGATGGAATTAAAGTAGAGCTTCTGAAAGCGGGTGGAAGACCGGTACTTGAAGTCCTTCAGAGGCTCTTTAATTCCGTCCTATATGGTGGGATTAGACCGGAGGCGTGGAGCAGAAGTGCGGTGGTCTTGTTCTTCAAGAAAGGTGACAACGCTCTCTTGAAGAACTACAGACCGATTTCCCTTCTGAGCCGCGTCTATGTGCTGTTTTCGAGAGTCATTACGAATCGTCTCACGCGCAGACTTGACGACTTCCAGCCTTCCGAACAAGCCGGTTTTTTGTTTTGGGTTCGTACACATATATCCAGAAATCGTCACCTACCGGTACGAAGCTGCTACTTTAGAACCTTTCTTCCCAATCGGTTGGCGGTTCTTCGAGCTATATGGCTATGAACCGATTAAAACGAACGTGCGATAATCTGAATTTTGTGATTTCTCGTTTTAACATCCCATCTTTTTACCTCCTCCAACTATATGACGTGTTGGAGGACTATATGTATGTGAGGAGATGTTTTATATTTTATTTTTCTTATTTTTTTAAAACGTTACACCACACTTGGATTTTCCCCTGTATCATAGAGGCAATTTACAAACATAAATTGCACAAGGACAAATATCCAGACTCGCAATAATCATTTGTAGGCCTGTATGGCCTATACCTTGCCTATATGGCCTAATACTTGTTCCATGCGGGATTCAAAAACGCGGCTCCCAGCGCAACAACTCATTGCTAAGCCACTGAGCCACGGAGCCGTCAAATAGATATTATAAGAAAAGATTTACTAGCTTGCAGCTTACTTGACAATAAATGCCTAACATGAAGATCCGTAATACCAGAGGAATTGCATGTGTGATGCAGGCCATTTAGTTGAAATTAGCCATTATTTCATAGACTCTTGTAAAACAAGTGTGAAAAATCAGCTGGCGACAGTAAATTCCGCAATGTGGTGGAATAAGAAAGCGTGAAGTGAATCATCAAGTCCTGCTAACTTGCAAAGCTGTCACGTTTGTAAGTCACGAGTTTGGGTGTTCAAAAATGAATTAAAGCCAACAAAAATTGTTCGTTCACGGAGTGTTGCAATTAAAATGGTGGCCATGTTTGTCTCCAAAACCGGCCATGTTACGACTATTCCTCTTGAGGGACAAAGAACGGTTAATGTGAATGGTATGCTAGCATTTGTTTGCCAAAGGTCGTTTCTGAACTCCGTAAAGAGAACTGCAACCGCCGCATCATCCTCCATCACGACAATGCGAGTTCTCACACCGCACACAGAACAAAAGTGTTTTTAGAGCAAGAAAACATAGAATTATTAGACTATCCGCCGTACAGCCCCGATCTAAGCCCTAATGATTTCTATACTTTCCCTAAAATAAAGAATAAATTGCGTGGACAGAGATTTTCATCACCTGAAGAAGCTGTGGACGCCTACAAAACGGCCATTTTGGGGACCCCAATATCCGAATGGAATGGTTGCTTCAATGATTGGTTCCATCGTATGGAAAAATGTGTCAAATATCGCA
The DNA here is from genome assembly GCA_033319125.1 of Parnassius glacialis. Taxonomy (NCBI): domain Eukaryota; kingdom Metazoa; phylum Arthropoda; class Insecta; order Lepidoptera; family Papilionidae; genus Parnassius; species Parnassius glacialis. Next base: position 13,948,751 of record JAVANC010000019.1, on the reverse strand, counting down.
GAGAATACTTCGAAAAGCAATAAATACATTTT
>JAVANC010000019.1:13906668-13948619 GCA_033319125.1 Parnassius glacialis | reverse complement strand
GTTATTTTCATTCATGTATTCCTTTATATTATAATAACTCTTTTAAGTTTTTCTTTAATAAAACTTTTAAACTTGTTTATTGACAAACTTTGAATATGTTATGGGATTTTGTTTTAAAAGCGTGTATCTAGGAATGTGTAACTGAGTATAGTACAGAAACTAATTTTGTAGTTAGGAATAATAATTAATTCGTTTACACGAACGAATTACCCAACTAGTCGAGGATAAACTAGTAACGGAATACGCCAAACGCACCGTTCCACGTCAGGGCCAAGACTGTCTTAACGGCGGCCGCTCCGTCCGTTTTATACAAGAAAACGGGCGCCACTGCAGGTGTAATGGTGCAGGTATGCAAAACACGTGTTATTTACAAGAATTATTTCTAGCTACACCGATTCCGCCGCACGTGCAATGATGTTGGTGCCGTCATATACATTGCCCCATAAATGAATTACTGATTATGTGGAGTCTAGTAACTGGTATTACAAGCTTATGTTTGTTCCTAGTGTTTAATGTATGCACATCCTTATTCTTATTAAATCTATTTATGTTTAATGTACATTAATTACATTTTCATAAAAATATTGCGGTGCCAAAGTTAATATGTTTATTTCTTTAAATATGTCTCTGAGGGACTCTTTCAAATTTAGGTTATAAATAGTCTGAACGGCTCTCTTTTGCAAAACAAATATAGCTTCAGTATCAGTCTTATTACCCCATAGCAAAATTCCATAAGACATTACGCTATGAAAGAAACTAAAATACACTAATCTAGCTGTCTCAACATTTGTGAGACTTCTAATCTTTCTTACAGCATATGCTGCAGAACTAAGTCTGCTTGCTAATTTAGATATATGGATTGAAGTTTCGCGTCAATAGTAATACCGAGAAAAACAGTGGTATCCACAAGACTCAACTCCTTCCCATTTAACAGCACATTGGTATTCGAATGTTTTACATTAGGTATTGTAAATTTAATACACTTTGTCTTATTGCCGTTTAAGAGCATATTGTTGGCGTTAAACCAATGTACTAATTTTGATAGTGCATTATTTACATCGTCTTAATTAATTAACCGCCGTTTGAGTTTGAAAATTAAAGAAGTATCGCCAGCAAATAATACTATATCGTGATTGTCCCCTACAGGATAATGTAAGTCATTAAGATTAAAAACAGGAATGGGTCCAGAATCGAGCCCTGCGGAACTCCCATTGATACTACCGATAAGCAGATAAGTCCCCTTTCTCCTTAGACAAATTTGCCAGTAAGCCATCAGGTTTTACCAGAGAAGGCAGTGTAGACCGACAGAAGTTTACCTCGAACGATTTGGCGATAGACCAAAAAGCTCTACTGCAAGATGGTTTGACAGAGAGCTTTGTACCGATGCGTTTAATGCGATGGCAACTGGCTTGGCGTAATGCCTTTTTGCAGGACTTAGCTGCTTGGTTAAACGCTCTCTTTTTAAGGCTTACTTACTTAAGTAGGCCATATTCTTGTTCTTTTCAGTACGAGCGCATTCGGCGTTGAACCATGTGCTAGACTGCATTGAGATTACAGTGCAGACCTCGGATGTGTGTGAGGTGCACTTTGATGGAGAGGGAGTGCAACCGTTGTACAAACTTACTCTTCTTTTTTCCTTTTTTTTTCATAAATGGTGAGTGAATAGCTTGAGAAAATGGCAGTTGGACGATGCGTCACATATGTAACCTAGGGACAGAGTCACAGCATCGATGATACCTAACATGGAGATCGCGGGGACGCCCAAACCCTCTGCAAATCGTCACCAGGCCCTCTCCTCCGGTCGCCAACTGGCATGGTGGAGCCATCCCAGGATTTTTCGTAAGATGGCAGGGCAGCCTTTCATAAGTTGCTGACTCATTAATTGAACCTCCAACTATGTGCTTTCGGCCAGCGGTTCAACCGTGCTTCGGATCCCGCTAATGTCCATAACCAGATACCTGACACTAAGAAACGGCCGCGTCGCAACCGGTTCCTATTTACAACATAACTGTACAGACCCTTTCTCCCTTAGAAATGGGTTTAACCTAAAATCATATCGGAACACGATTTACATAATTTGTCGGTATGTCTTTGCCAGGTGGGTAATGGATGGTAAGGGATGGTGGCTAACCATCGGCCGGCTCTCTCACTAGTAGAGAACCAACCTACCACCAGTATGTAGTGCTGCTCGTTTAGCACTAGTCAGATGATACGTGTAGGGAATCAGGATTCATTAATAAAATCAGGTGTTTCTTAGCGGAAAGCCATTATAATGGGGTTGTTATAAATGCGGAATTAAGCAAATTAGTTCATAACAACCCCATTAATTAGGATTCACGTTATTCCTACGGACGCGAGCAGCTTCATTGCCCAAAATCATCTTCATAGAGGTGTCTCAACATCTCCACTTTCTGAAAAAAAAATACGGTGTTTGTATTGTACATAATTATAAAGTTACTCGTAACATTGTTTATTTAAATGAGTACACTATGCAGCCAATTACGATGCTTCGTTATTTTAAATTAGTTAGCTATGACTTGGAAGTTTCTTTGAGCAATTAATTCGACGCTTTGTTCCGTTACTTCAAACAAAATAATTTAACTATAATAATATTATTTTTATCTATTTCAAAGACTTCCCGCCACATTTGCATTTTTGGGGGTATTTTTTCCACATTTTTCGCGGTTAGCAAACGGGTTACAGTCGCAGTACAATAAGGAAGATGCTGCTGCCCATGCCCTGGTTCATTCTATCTTTGTCGCCACTAAATGGTTTATTTAAATAAAGTTATAACTTTTTTTGATAAAAAAAAATCTTGTTGTAATTTCAATGAATTAAATAATATATAAATTAATATTTTTTTGCGCCCAGAAGCAAATTAAAGGCTACCCTCCGGGAAGCGAGAGAGGGAGGTGGTGAATGCTCTAAGCATACCACGCAGCCGGCTGCGTGTTTATGTGGGACTCACTGTAAAACCTAAGTGCCTATCCTCTAAACACCACCTCTGGGACTGGCATTGGCTTGTGTGGCCTTTCTGCCAAATTGGAAGCGACCCCCTTTAGAGAAAAGGGAGCGCAGGCGGCAAGTAGCCGCTGAAATGTGCACCTATTTAAGGCAAATTATGAACGGGGAGAAGATTCGGCCTGAGACACCAGGAGGCAGTTTCGGCCGAAAGCTTGTTTGGGGGGTCCGAGAGAGAGTTTTTCGACCTGCGGACTCGATATCTAGAGGGGAGTGGGGCTGCATACGAAGCTGCCTCACGTATTTGATGATTTGAGTGAGACTTTGGGGCTTTGAAGAAGTTCTCAGAGAGTAATTTTAGAAATTGTTTGGATTATGGGGAGCTCTAAGTCTCGATGGAGGTTGGTGATACGGATGTACCAGGGTGCGTTCGTAGCCCTACGACAAAAGTGGTTTTGAACTATTTGGAGTTCGTTTAAGATTTTGGGTTTAGTATGCGCAAAAATGGGGGTTGCATATGTCATAACTGGTCGTATACAGACATTATATGGTGTTCGCTTGATACGGAGGGACATTTTACTTTGTCGGCCTAGCATACTGTTGAGCCTGACCAGATAAAATCGCGCATTGCGAGCTACTCTCTTAACATGGGGCTTGAAAGTAAGCCTCGTGTCAAGGGTAACATCTAGTTATTTTGACGAAGACGAGGATATAAACCGCTAAGGATATATTGCACAATACGGTGAACTTGTTGGGGACAAGATTGTTTCACTTGGAAACCAAATTGGTGGGGGATGACAAGGACGGTCGCCGTCTGTGGGAAACAGATGGCGTCTTATACTAGTGAGGAAGAATCGTTCAAAGAGTTTGACCATGGCCTTGAGGAGGCTGACGGGACGGTGACTGGAGGGGAGGTACTGGAGGCTTTCCTGGCTTGGCGATACCAATGACAGTTTACTCTTTCCCACATGATGGGAAAGTAACTAAGGTTGAAGCAGGCGTTGAAGATAATAGCATAGAGTTATCACTCAGCTCAGGAAAATGTTTGAGGCCTTGGTTGGAGATGCCATCCGCGCCCAGGGCCTTTTTGGGCTTCTGTCCATTGATGATGGATTAGATCTCATCATTGGATACAGTGATAGGGTCAGAGGATGTGGGGGGAGAGTTTCGGCGGCAGACCTCATCCTCCACTATCTGGATGTGGGAGGGGTCAATTGATTGTGAACTAGGAGAGCATTGAGCGGCGATGTTGTCTTCAAAGCACTCAGCCTTTTCCTCGTCCTCGAAGGCAATAGTACCGTCGGGACGGTAGATAGGGAGAGTGTGAGTGATAACGTCTATGTAGAGAGCTCTTGCCATCTGGCAGTACGCTGTATGAGAGGGGGAGATATTCTCCATGATATTACTCTTTTCGAGGTCTCTAAGTTCGGAAAGGCGTGAACGGATTTCTCGTTGAAGACGATTGGTCGTACGTCTATAGTCAGGGGTGGCATAGAGTGCTGTCCTCAGGAAAGCAGCTCTCTTGGCTTTCATTAGGTTGCTAATATGTAAGGGAAGACTTTTATTATTAGCGACCGGGACGACCCTTTTATTCTCCTTATGGGAGGATTTTATAAGGGTGGTGAGAGAATAAACCGCGGTGTTAATTTTGTCGGTACTATCGAAGTCCGACGAGAGGGTGATAGGGGAATCCTGTGAGTTCATAGCTGTAGCTAAGGACTCCCTGAAGCCCTTACAGTTGGTGAAGGTTTTGGAAGAGGGGATTGGGGGAGGTAGCTAATGGTCAAGTATGAGGGAGACAGGGCGATGGTCGGTGTAGTCGGGGTAATTAGTGACACCAAGGGGACTGTGAATGGTAAGGTCGAGAGATTGCGTGATATCAAGCAGTTTCGTAACACTATGAGAGTATGACAAGTCCATTCAGTATGATTGGAGTTAAAGTCTCCAAACATAATGACTCAATTGGCTTTTTTATTAGATAAGGGTGAAAAACGAGCACACAGTCCACCTGATGGTATGTGGTTGCTGCGGCCCATAGACATCTACATCTATCCTCTGTTACAGATCAAAATGCAGATGCGTTTTCACCCGTGAGGACTAGGGTGGAATGCCTCATTTCCAGTAAAAAGGGCCTCCGGCCACCTGCACTCACCAAGCGAAACGCAGAGGTACACCTCTACTTCACGCTGGTATTCTGTGAGGTTGTGGTACCACCCCGGTTCGAGCCGGCCCATCCATCCGACAGCAAAAGCTGCCGCCTGGCTCTACCCACTGTTTAACCTGATGAAAGAATAGTCTTAAAATGTTTTTTGATGAGGAGGGTTCCACTAGGAATGTAACAGAAGGCTACTACGATGGACTGATGTCCATTCAAGGCTAGCCTGCATACTGCCTGCATACTCCTGGAGAAAGAGAAAGTGGCTTCGGCCAGTGGCGGTCGTTTTCACATTGACACGGGCGACGCATGTGTGTGCTATCAAGCAGCACTCACAGTACTCCCCCTTTAAAAAAAATTAAACTTTTCGCTAAGTGATATATTAACATAATTTAGCGAAAAGTTTTGATCTATAACAATACAGCTTTAGAAACATTTTGCAATATTAAACAGTTGAAAGTTTCATTTGAATCGGTTAAGCCATACTTCTAACTTAAACTAAACAGAGAGTGCGTAGAGCCTATTAAGTTGCAAGCAAACAATGTGATAACGCGTGGCTTGCTTGCTACTTGATCGCCCGACCCACTTATTTCCTATGATAATAATTTATTTCCTATGATAATAATACCTACAGCAAAGCACGGATCTAACAATAGTGACGGTTATATTACGTTAAATTGTTTTGCACTATACCATAAAATACAAGGTGAGTCTCTTAAGGGTCAGGATTATGGAGCGCTATCTATGTTTGTCTTAAAAGAAAAATTACATGATTCATGTTCTTAATAATACATTTAAGTACATACTTACTAATATCCAATTCCTTACATTAATTTTAATTCCACTGTGAAGAACATTGATTACAAAAGGCTTAGATCTATAAATGCCAAACAGATTATATAGTTTTATTTTATTTTTAAAACTAGTATTAAATAATGCACTGATGCTGATTGAGCGTCTAGACGAGCTGCTGTTTGAGCTAGCTGTGTCCCGCGTCCATGCTCAATACTCGAAATAGCTTGTTCACTTTATCTTTTAGTTTCTTTCTGGCTTTTCGGCCAAAAATTTAAAAACATATTACATCGTAACGACACTGTAGAGTTCTAGCTTTTTTTTGTAGTTCAACTTACGCTTGGATACCAGCTCCGTTCTGAGCTGTTATTATTATCGCGTTTTTTGACTGTTGCTTTCTGTTGGGCTATGTCGGTCACTCTGGTTCTACTGCGAATATTCTCATTTTTGAGTTTATCACGCAGAGAAACTCCGAGCATAGCCCTCTCCATAGCTCGCTGAGCGACCTTGAGCTTCTTCATGCGGCCAGCAGTGAAGGACCACGTCTCAGTTCCGTATGTCATCACTGGTTACACGCACTGGTTGTACAGTCTCGTTTTCAAGTTTTGAGGTATACCTGACGAGAAGGTGCTCCTCAATTTCTCGAACACTGCCCAACCGAGTTGAAACCGTCGATTGACCTCTCGGTCGAAGTTGTCCAACTTACCTAGTCGGACTATTTGTCCCAGGTAAATATACTCATCAACAACTTCGAGCTTAGTGTTCCCAACAACTACCGGCATAGGTGTGACATGGACATTAAACATGATCTTTGTTTTGTCCATGTTCATCTTAAGACCTATCCGTTGGGAAACACTTTTGAGGTCATTGAGCATAGTGCTTAGGTCCTCCAACGATTCTGCCATAAGGACTATATCTTCGGCAAATCGTAGGTGAGTGATGTAATCGCTATTAATGTTGATACCGTATCCTTTCCAGTCCAGAAGCTTAAAAACGTCTTCAATGCAGCGGTGAAAAGTTTCGCGGATATGACGTCACCCTGTCTTACACCTCTGCAATTGGATAGGTTTCGTACTCTGGTTCTGTACTAGAATAGCCATCGTAGCACTACTGTACAAGCACTTCAGCACTTCGATATACCGACAGTCAACTTGGCACCGCTGAAGGGACTGCAGCACCGGGCCAAATTTCGACGGAATCAAAGGCTTTCTCATAGTCCACGTACGCCAGACATAGTGGCCAATTGTACTCCTCGGGATTCTGTACAATTTGCCGTAGGGTATGTATGTGGTCTATGGTGCTAAAGCCCTTTCGGAAACCGGCTTGTTCGGGAGGCTGGAAGTCGTCAAGTCTGCGCGCGAGACGATTCGTAGGGACTCTCGAATACAGCAAGTAGACGCGGCTCAGAAGGGAAATAAGTCTGTAGTTCTTCAAGAGAACGTTGTGGCCTTTCTTGAAGAACAAGACCACCGCACTTCTGCTCTACGCCTCCGGTGTAATGCCACCATGTGGACGGAATTAAAGAGCTTCTGAAGGACTTCAAGTACCGGTTTTCCACCCGCTTTCAGAAGCTCCGCTGTAATTCTATCTTCGCCTGGGGCCTTGCCGTTTTTAAGGTGCACGAGAGCCATTCTAATCTCGCTCAGACTGACGTCTGGATATCATCACAATAATTTCGGATAAGACTCGCTCTTGGATCGTTACTCACACTTGCGTGTGGCTCCAACGATGACGTGTACAGCTTCCCATAGAAGCTCTCATTCTCACTCAAAATCTCAGGTGCCCCGGAAACGATGCTGCCACATTTGGTCTTCAGCTTTGACAGTTGGCTCTTTCTGGCAGACACATCGCTGGCAAAGACTTTGGAGCCTTGGTTCCGCTCGATCGCTTCTTCTCATTTTTTGTCGAACCGTCGGGGCCCGACCAGGTCCACTTCCTGTCGGGCCGCTTCTGGAAGAAAGAGTTCATCATAAAGAGTCCCTCTTTCTCCATGAAGTCGGCCAGCTGCTGCCCGTTGGGTTCCGTTGCCCTATTCCAAATTTCCCCACTTTCAGCTCACCGTTCTCTCTTGTGCCTAGTTTTGCATTGAAGTCTTTTGAAGAAAGAAGAAAGAAGAAGGGTTTTGGAGGAATGCATGGCTCTAGAGATATCCTCATACATTTCCTCCACCTCCTCATCGGGGGTGTGCCGAGGTTGGTGCGTAAACCTGTATGACCTTCAGCGAATACCTTTTGGTGATTCTGAGTATAAGGTACGCAACCCTCGTCGACACACTCTCAATCTTTACAACGTTGTTAACGAGAGACTTGTGGACGATAAATTCGACACCTCCTTGGGACAGATGGTCGCCCTCCCGGTAAAAGAACAAGTTGCCGGATTCGAGCATTGCCATTTCCTCCCCCTCTCTTCAGACTTCGGATAATCCTATAATATGCCAGCGTAATTTGTCTATCTCTTCTTCCAGCTCCACAATCTTCTCGTCAGTCCTCAGGGTGCGTGCGTTGTATGTTGCCAGGTCGAGTCGTCGTAGGTGGCAACCGAACCTCCACCGGAGATTCTTAGCACCCCCTGCCCCGCCGTTACCATGGTCGTCACCGTAGAAAGGAATAGCAAGGCCGCTGGGGACTGGGGGCCGTCTCTTTGTTACATTCATTCATAGGGCTTGGCAATCGCAGTTTTTTTTTATTGTTATTTCGGCTACTATCTGGAAGATGCTGCTGCCCATCTCCTGCCTGTTTCCCTTTGTCGCCTTTTACGAGACCCACGGGAAGATATGGGGTTTCGCTTTTTAAATGTAACTTAATTGAATTTGTTTAAGACCTAGTTTACAGAAAACGCATAGGTGGCTTTACTACTCTGCCACTTCGTGTGGTACAAGGAACAAACTTATTATCTACTTTAATTTTTGTGTTCGTATTCTGACATTCATTATTATTTGTACTTAAATCGTTAGCTTCTGACTAGACTATATAAGTATGCTGGTTTAAACGTTTCATTTGAAATATTGACTTGTCTATTAGGGAATTGTACCTTAATACCTTATTATTTCTACTTAGGACGCTGTAGAGGCCATCGTTAATAGGTGTCAAAGTTTTTTACCGCATCATTTCATAAGAAAACATTACTCATTGTCCTTATAGACAAATAATTTCCGCGAATCGCTTACGCTTCGTGACTGTGGACGGAGATTACTTATAAGTTCTCACAATCGTTTGACATACGTGTAATCTTCCCCGTTGTACTTTGGACTCTCCTCACGGTAAAAATCGCCTGATAAGCGTAATGATTGTCCATAGACTAACTCGCTGCATTAAAGCATGTGTCACACCGACTGGCGGCTCGTAATTCGAATAAAACTGTGGATAATTCATCATCCCATGATTAATTTTCTGATAACCTGCTAACTAAAGCGACATTCAAGCACCGGGTTCATCTCACTATTACCCCATTACTCCGAAGATGGTAAGGTATGGTTTCCTTGTATCCTTTGAACTCCTAGTAACTTTAATAGGTTTAAAAAAAGAGTGTCTTGGGACTGCCTACCTTGACTACTAGTTAACCTGCTAGGGCACCCGAATCTACATACCCAGTTCTCATAAACAACCTTTGCTATGGTCTCGGCGGTGATATTTTCAACGATTATTCTTCCGACCAGTGTGTACAATTGACTGTAATTGTGAAACAATACGTATTACTATGCCGCGTTGTAGGCAACGGGATTACAGTGTCAACATTAATGTGATCAAAACGTTCACTGGGCTCTAATGAGTCTATTCCTGTAACAAAATGACGCATTACTTTGCTTTTTTGGCATTGTATGCACGTTTTTGCCCATAATACTACTTCTTTATTCATATTCGGCCAAAAGAAACTCTTAGTAACCATTGATCTAGTCGTCCTAATACCTGGATGGTATTGTACGGTGGCACGTAAGGTCTGATATTACCGCCTGCGACATCACAGTATATAATTAATTAACGTTAGGAATAATAATTCCCTTAAACTGTACCATCTTAGACGCGCAGGCGTGCTGTAGCATCTGCGAAATTTGAACGTCGAGGGCCCCCGAGACGGTCAAACGGTTTGATTCAAATACGTAGATTTTGGTTCGATTCATACCAATTTGATCGATTACGCCGTTAGTTTGCCAGATCTGATCAAACGTTACGTGTTTGAAGCTCGTTTGATGGATATTTATATTTTGGTTTTGTTTGAAGCACCGTTTGATCGTGTTCGTGGCGTGTTTGATTAAACCTCATCAGTCTTGCTGAATTTCAAAGCGATACGTTCTGTGTGGTTTCCAAAACGACAGAAGAAGATGAAATAGACATTTAAAACTCGCTCAATGTCGTCACGACACGATTTGTCGTCGGAAGTGTCTATATCAAACCGTGAATTCACTTCAATGTTAATATCATTATATCAAGATGCGCGTGAATTGTGGAAGGTGAAATCAAACTATTATTACGATAAAAATAAAAAGGCATTAGCGTTGACTAAAACTACATAAGCGTCACAAGTACTAGATAAAAATTTCACCGAGAAAGATATGAGAAAGAAAATAAACATCTTAGAACAAGTCTTAATCGTAAGTGAAAAAAAAGGGTTCCATGAAATCAGGAGCTGGTGCAGACGAAAACTACGTATATAAACTTTGGTACTTCAATGGCATGACTTTCCCGCTGGATTCGATGGAAATAGCAGAAACGGAAGACTCTTTGGATTTCCATGTCAGTTACATTTTCCGTGTTAAAGTAAAAGGGTAGGTACTCAGTTGTAGTTTTACTCAAGACAGTTTTTTGCCATGGGACTGCCCCGCTAGTAAAACAGTATCATTATTATTTTCTATAATTCTTCGCGCACAGGACCATCTGTAATTAATAATCTTCTTATTTTCTGTCAAACGGAAGTCACTTGCTAAATACCTCAAGGTTATGGACAATATTTGATTTAATGGAATAGCTTGCCTCATGTAAGTATCCTGTTTTTGAAGTAATGGTCGAACTTTGTCATTCTCAGAGAGAATCATTGTCCATTCTCAGAAAGTTTTTATAATCATATGGTGCGCTAGTTTCTAGCACTCTTTGCAGATGTTCATGTGTAAAACTATATCTTATATATAGTTTCACATATAATTTGTACCATTCTTTTTCTTTTTTTCTTATTATTTAAGGAAGACATTAATACAATTAATGCGAGAAAATCTTTATCCATAGTCAACGGCATTTTTTGAAAACACAATAGAACTTTCTTGTTTGAATTTGGAAGTCACACTGCGCGCTTCGTTAAATGCGAATTCAAAGCAACATCAAGCGTTTGGTCAAATGCGTGAAGTTTGAATCAAAGCGTGTGACCGTCTCGGGGTCCCTTAAGGCCGTGGGACAAATAATAGTTTCAATATGCAATAGCACGTCTGCGACTGGATTATTGTTACCATTGACATGTTGTATACTGTTGGTACACTCACTCATTTATAACTGTCTACGAAGAATCGTGGTGGAGTCTCTTTACTGGAATTTACTTTTGTGAGCGCGTATGAAAAAGGCTTGTGGTCTGTGTACACGGTCATTTCCCGTCCTTCTATCAAGTTTTTGAAATGCATGATAGACATGTACACAGCCAAAAATTCTCTGTCATACGTAATGTATCTTTGTTGAGCATATGATAGTTTTTTTTTTGAGAAATACCCGATCGATGAACTCCTCTATATGAGAGGGGCGTCATAAAAGCCTGAAAAGGATGAGTAGGTCGGCCCAATGCCACCGCATTCAGGCTTTTGGGCACACATCTGCCAACTGCCACAGGCCAGTGAAGTGTGGTCGCTGCGCTGGGGAACACATCGCAAGCCAATGCCCTCGGGACCAATTTGCCGGGACTACTTTTAGATGATCCGAAGAGGCTCCCCAGAGTCGCCCAAGAACGGTAGAAATTCGCGAAGACGGGTGGGCTACCAACAGAGGGAAAGGGAGCTAACCTCCCTCATCGGCTGCCTGTAAGCTTCAGGTCGGGCAATAATAGGCCGAGAATTGTGCGCACTGTCAGGATGGCGTTTGCTGGGACAAATATCAGTTTGTCCCAGCCGGATATAACGCAAAAGCTGACGGAGCGCATAGACGACCTGAAGCAGAAAATCACTGCTTGGGGGAAGCGGATTCGGCGATATACCGAGAGTTTGACACCGTTTAACCAAAATAGTCTCTTCCAGAGTGATCAGAAGTGGCTCTATGAATCATTAGAGTGGCCAATGGTACGCTAAACGGGCCCAGAACTGAATCAGGCCGACACTATCGCATTCTGGCGCGGCCTGTAGTCAGAGCTCGTAAATCACAGCGAGGGCCCTTGGACGGAAGTTTTGGCGAGTCATTGGGCGAATTTTACGCCCATGAACCCCCTCAACATAACACTGGATGACGTAGCTGTGGCAGTCCGTAGGGCCCCGAACTGGAAAAGTCCGGGGCTCGACGGGCTGCATCACTACTGGCTAAAGGGGCTCGTGGTGTGTCACGCTGTGCTCGTCCGACAGTTTCAGAGGCTCTCGACCAGAAGTCGCTTCCAAGCCTCGTCACTACTGGGATATTTATTTGGTTCCTAAAGATCAGGATACCACAAACCCGAGCAAATACCGCCCCTTCACGTGTCTACCCACGATATACAAGACACTAACATCCATTTTAAGCGCGAAAATCACTCGTCACTTGAACTCAAATCAGGTGACGTCGCGCGCTCAAATGGCTGTAAGGGTGGTGGTCGTGAACCCAGGAACCACTCATCATTGACGTGGCCATTGGCAAGGTGGTTAAACGCAACCGTCGGAACCTCTCCGTCGCCTGGATAGACTACAAAAAGGCATTCGACTCGGTGCCTCATACATGGCTTAAGATGGTGCTGGAGCTGTACAAGGTTAACTGTACAGTTCGAGACTTCCTCAGGCAGTGTATGAGGCAGTGAAGTACGATCCTTTGTCATCAAGGCAAGCGGAAGACGGCTGCGGAGAACCACATAAGGATAAGAAGAGGTAGCTTCCAGGGCGATTGTTTGAGTCCAATCTGGTTCTGCCTCTCTCTGAATCCTCTCAGTACCTTATTGGGGGGTTCCATGAAGGATTTCAGCTTCGGACAGGAGGTACAAGAGTCACCCAACTTTTCTATACGGATGATCTCAAATTATTCGCCTTCAGTCGCTCATATCTTGTGGAATTGCTAAACATCACTTGTGATTTTAGCGATTCTATTGGAATGGAGCTGAGGACGTATAAGTTTGCGGTTTTCCATGTTGAAAGGGAAAGGGTTGCTAAATCTGAGAGCATAGACTTGTTTATGCCCATCAACATAAATACCTTATCCTAGGCTGAAACATACCGATACCTTGGTATGTCATAAAACATAGGTATCGATGAGGCGGACATGAGACAGTCAGTTTGCGATGTGTTTATGCACGCTTGACAAAAGTGCTTAACAGTCTTTTGTCGGGCGTTAATAAAACACACGCATATAACGCTTGGATCATGCCTGTTCTCATGTATACCTTTGGCATGCTTAGGTGGACACAGACCGAACTGAACGCTCTGGACAGAAAAGTCCGCACTATAATGGCGTCCCACAGGATGCATCATCCGAGATCGTCAGTAATGAGGCTGTACTTGCCGCGGAAACATGGTGGGCGTGGCTTTTTAAGCGCGTTTACCATGCCTAGTCGCGAAGTGTGCAGCCTTTGTAATTACTTTCTGGCGAGTGCGGATGATCCCTTCTATAGGGACGTTATTTTTTGTGATAAGGGGCTTACCCCTCTATCCTTAGTCAACGAGAAATGGCAAGAACCGGCAGTACAGAGCACTTCCGACCGGGAGAACGTGTGGAAGGAGAAGGAGCTCTACGGGAGGTTCTACAAGGGTCTACATGAGCCTTTCGTAAACACAGTTGCCTCTCTCCATTGGCTACGTTTTGGTGACCTCTTTTGGGAATCCCAAGGGTTTTGTCTGTGCAATACAGGATCAGGTTATTAAGACCAACAACTATCGGAGATACATCCTAAGGGATAGCACCGTCGACCTTTGTCTAGCTTGTCGCCATCCCGGTTAATCACTTAGGCATGTCATCTCCGGTTGTTCAACAACACAACAACAACAACAATCTAGTAGCCAGGATTCTACACCAGGACCTCGCTCTGAAATACGGTCTCGTGGACGGAAACTGCCGTATTATAAGTACTTGCCGGAAGCCGAGTTCGAAAATGACAGCGCCAGGCTCTACTGGGACCGGGCCATCATCACAGACAGGACTATTCTTGCGAATAAGCCTGATATTCGTCGACATTACCATTCCTTACAACGAGAACCTCGTGAAAGCCGAAACAGATAAACTGACAAAATATCTGGACCTGGCTCATGAGGTGACCGATATGTGGGGTGGATTGCCGGCCGAAATTATACCTGTAGTCGTCTCTGCGAATGGGTTAATTCCAGTCAGCCTCTCGGGTCATCTGAGGCGACTGGGACTCCGTAACGGACGGCTCCAAGCTCGAATGCAGAAGGCGGTGCTCTTCGATACCGCCCGTATCGTCCGCCGGTTTCTTTCCCTTTCCCCCTAACCCTCGGCCGTCTGGTCTCCTCTGCCGAGGGCTTCCATCTGGTTGGGTTTTTATATATTTATGTATTTTTTATGTATTTATTTTATTTTATTGACATTTATGTACGTTTACCATGTTTATTTACAAGTATATATTTATATTGCCCAACCAGATGATAAAATTTTATAGATAAACCAGATAATAATACTCACACAAATTATATCAAGTAACAGTAGATCTTTTAGGTCTGCCAAATACACACGGAATTCCGTTTCGAGATTCCGTTTCGGAATTACAAAATTTCGAACGAAAAATTACCGTAAATGTGTGACGGGTCACAGATTTTATATGAACTTGCTGCGTTCGCAATTTCGAAACGCAATATCGAAACGGAATCCCGAAACGAAATTCCGTATGTATGTGGCAGGCCTTATCATAAAAGTAGGTTGCATAAACATGTCGGAGACTGATCTCTGCTAAGCTAAAACTTGTAATTATAGGTCACCAGGCAGGTTAAAAATAGATACACAATGTTGTTGTGTTTTATATGGCGAGTGACGATACAAAGATACTTCTTACTAGTAACGAGATATTTCATCTCAGTTTTCAGAAGCAAAAACATCTCATAAGTGACGACCTGGTAAGGCATGCAGGAAGTCGATGGATGCAAGTGGCTCAGGACCGTGCTTTGTGGCATTCCTTGGAGGAGGCCTATGTTCAGCAGTAGACTTATGAAAGGCTGTAATGATGAAAAATGATGATGATGATAGTGCTTATGACAAAATCGCTGGAGGACCTAATCACTATGCTCAATGACCTTAATCTTAATGATCTTAAGACTTATCCGATTGGAGGCACTAGTTAAGTGCCTCCAATCGGATAAGTCTTCAGTTGAACATGGACAAAACAAAGATCATGTGTACCGTCTATACCACACCTATGCCGGTAGTTGTTGGGAGCGCTAAGCTCGAAGTTGTTGACGAGTATGTCTTCAAATAGTCCAACTAGGTAAGTCACACTTCAAGTATTACCTTGATTTTTTTATACGCAACACCCAGGGAATTGCAGATGCATTACTGGCCTTTTAGAAATGTGTAAGCTCTTTTCTTGAAGGCCCTTAAATCGTATCGTTCCGGAAATATTGTCAGTGGTAAAAATTTCCACAGAGAAGTTGTATGAGGAAGAAACCTCCTAGTAAAATGCACAGTGGTGGACCGCCAGTCATCAAGCTGGTGAGCATAGTATCGTGAATTATGACACGATGTGCGTTCGTGAAATCTGGAATTAATCTGAACAATTCCTCAGAGCACGCACAAGGAGCTGTCACTGTAGTACCCCGACCCAAGATTGAAAACTGTATTCCATGTGAGCCCGAACTTGCGCTCTGTAAAGTTGCAAGCGATGTGCCGGCATGAAATACTGCCACGCTCTGCTGCTCACGCTAAGCTTTTTAGAGGCCAGTTTGGTCTTCTCTTCCAAGTGACCACGAAACTACCGAGGATTCCGATGCTAGCTGAGGCAGCAAGGGGAGTGCCTTGAAACTGAGGAGATAAGACAAAGGGGTTCTTTTTAGCGGTAAACGCGCAAACTTTTATCTTCTGGGGATTCAACTGGACTAGATTTAGTCGCCTCCATTCCGATACTTTATTGAGCAAAGACTTAACTTCACAGTTTGTCCCGGTGCTCGTCGACGTTTTCCTTGGAAATATTGGCACGGCCGGTGTATAAGGTATCACCAGTACTCTCGTGCTACATAGCAATGATTGTTACCAGCTTGCAACATTTCATTGATATGCGGAAAAAACAGAGTTAGTGACAGCACGCTGCCTAGTGGAACACGGTTTTAAGAGGTGGCTCTAACGAGCCGTCTAAAACCGTTTCTCCATTAAAAAAAACTGACCACCTGGTGATTACTGAAGTTAAGCATTAAGTTTTTAACCAATGTTAAGTAATACATAAAACATAAATATTGTGGCTTTTTAAGAACAACTCCATTTCTAGCTCTTTGCCTATCATCATCATCATCATTATCATCATTATAGCCTTTCACAAGTCCACTGCTAAACATAGGCCTCCCCCAAGGAATGCCACAAAGCACGGTCCTGAGCAAAATGCATCCATCGACTTACTGCATGTCTTAACAGGTCGTCACTCCATCTAGTGGGGGGTAACCTACACTTCGCTTACCGGTACAAGGCTACCACTCGAGAACCTTTCTTCCCCATCGATTGTCGGTTCTTCGAGCTATATGGCCGGCCCACTGCCACTTCAGCTTACTAATCCGTTGGGCTATGTCGGTTACTCTGGTTCTACTGCGGATATCCTCATTTCTAAGTCCATCACGCAGAGAAACCCCGAGCATAGCCCTCTTCATAGCTCGCTGAGCGACCTTGAGCTTCCTCATACGGCCAGCAGTGAAGGACCACGTCTCAGATCCATAAGTCATCACTGGGAATACGCACTGGTTGTACAATTTTTTTTTTCAGATTTTGAGGTATATCTAACGAGAAGATGTGTCGTAGTTTCCCGAACGCTGCCCAGCCGAGTTGAATCCGTCGATTGACCTCTCAGTCGAAGTTGGACTTACCTATTCGGACTATTTGTCCCAGGTAAACATACTCATCAACAACTTTGAGCTTAGTGCTCCCAACAACTACCGGCATAGGTGTGACATGGACGACATGTTCATCTTAAGACCTATACGTTGGGAGACACTATTGAAGTCATTGAGCATAGTGCCTTGGTCTCCCAGCGATTCTGCCATAAGAAGGTCGGCAAATTGAAGGTGAGTGATGTACTCGCCATTGATGTTAATACCGCATCCTTTCCAGTCCAGTAGCTTGAAAACGTCTTCCAACGCAGCGGTGAAGAGTTTCGGGGATATAACGTAACCCTGTCTTACACCTATCTGCAATTGGATAGGTTTCGTACTCTGGTTCTGTACTCAGAAAGCCATCGTAGCCCTACTGTACAAGCACTTTAGCACTTCGATATACCGACAGACAACTTGGCACCGCTGAAATGACTACAGCGCAGCCCAAATTTCGACGGAATCAAAGGCTTTCTCATAGTCCATATAGGCAAGGCAATTTTTTTTAATATCATAACTTGTATATGTTGATGCACCAGGTTTAAACAATTTTTATTATCAATCTGTGGAGTCATACAATTAAAGATTTGTAAGCTACATTCTAAATTATTTAAATTATTATAACTGCTAGACATTACATCTATCGTCTCATTTTTTTATTTAAATTACTTACAATTTATTTCAAATTATATATTAAGTCATTATACTGCTCAAAAAGGGCCTTGGCTGAGTTAATATATAAACAATAAGATAGCACATTTGCAATCTATCTTAAATTATATTTTGATAGGTAATATCTATCTCTAATCAAAATTTCTTAATTAAATTATTAATGTCTCTTAAATTAATTCTATTATTATAATTATAACAATTAAATGTCAAGTTTAAATTATTATTACATGAAATGCTCATCAATATATATACATGACTTTACCAGATCATTCATGGCTAATATGTGTTCTTTTATCTCATCTTGAGCCGATGCATATTTATTTGATACAATATGTTGGGAGTTTTTAAGTGTTAAAATTGTTGAATTTAGACACTCCTTATCAGTCTCATAACAGTGATTCATATTTTCCACCTCAATTGAATATATTTTAAGTTTATTAATTGGTTCTTGCTTTTCTTTGCATACATTTATATAATTTTTAACATTAATTTTATTTTAAATTAATTTTGCAGTTTTCTAATATATTTATTAATTTTTTACATATTTCTTTAATATTCTTCTACTGCAGGTAGCTTGCTGCTGTTTCTGATGTGAAATAATCATCACAATTCAAATCGATTGTTGTGGAGGGTTGCAATGCTATAGAAGATTCACATTCTATGAGCTAATTAAACAGACTGAGTTTGGACGCTTTCATGTTATATATGTAATGTTTTAATTGCACAATCTGCTCATTAGTCTCACTTAACTGTAACTGCAATGCAGCAATTAATTTGAGGAATTTCTCATATTCCTTGCTACATTGGTCAGACTCATCAACTGTTCTCTGAAGTTGATCCCTTTATTTTGAAACAAATGTATATTCTTTATGCAACTTAACCACGTCACTTTTGAGCTCAGTATTTTTAGCAATTATATTTATTATTTCCTTTTCATTGTCATACCTTTCTTTAGATAGATAGATAGCTCACACTGCTCCTTTGACGCCTGAAGTTCTTGAAGTACCATTTGAAGTTGGTTCTCCAATTGGAGCGTTTTGGCGTTGCGTGTATTAATTTTACTATTAAGTGTATATAGCAGAAGAAAACAAAGAAAGAAAACCGAAGAAACAAAGTAAGCAAATGTCTGTAATGTAAATGTCTAAATGTATGGGTTTATTTACATTTTAAATGAAATCTAGAAGAACACTTACTTAATAGGTACTTATTTAATAGGTACTTAATAGGTAAATCTTAAAATCTTAAAGGGATAACAAGAATTACACTTACAGTGAGTTTAAACGATGTTCGTTACATCTGTTACTTTTGGTTGGAACACTGAACACAATGTAATTAAAATAGGCACTACTGACTTTTACTTATTTCACAAATACAAATTAGTCGTATTTAACAACAGTAACTTAAAATTGAGGTGCATATTATTAATTTACAATATTTAATTTTAAAAAATAGTTGGGAGCAATTATTTTACAACTTCTCACCGCTAAATGAATTGTGACAGGTTAACAAGTTTAAGCTTAGATACAGAAATGTTTGAGAACCACTGGCTAAAATTGCACCGGTTGCTCTAATGAGATGGAGCAAATAGTAAGCACGACCGTACACTACGGAGAAAAAAATGAAACTGAAATTCATGCTACAAGTCAATTTATGTTAGTATCTACTGATGGGAGCGATGCATATTTGTTTAAAGTTAACTGTAGATAATCATGAATTGTATTAGCTAAACACCAGGTGGAATGTTAGTAAACTAAAGTCACAGTCCATGTTTGTCCCACAGCTTAGCACATGGCTCCAATCACTTTGGAGATTGTTTTTAAAGCAAGAAAATGTCTGCCGCCCTCCACCAATGCGTATTGGCGGACTTCGCATATTTTCGAAATATCTTTTATTTTTTAATGTTCAGACATGCAGGCCCGTACGAAGTTTTCCTTTACCATCTAACGCATGGTAAATCAGCCCATAAAACGAGCACTCAGCTCCTGTAATAGTACTGGTAGCATTTTGCTTACTTATTATTGTAAAAGAAACCTCCTACCAATTATTTCATATGCTATCAACTATTCCTTTGCAATATTTCGAAGCACAGTATATTTCAACTATGTTCACTAATTATTCAAACTGCAATTATAGCTTCGGGGCTTGCAAATTGTTCAATTTGTAACGCTTCTCTCTTAGGCGGGGAAACGAACGATGATTAATATGAACTTGGCAGTTGTTTCAAGCTTACTAACAATGTTTCCATGTCATGAAACTTAAATGTTTTATGTTTAATGAAATGAAAATATCTTCGGTCGTTGATTTTAGGAAATTTTGATTATTTTATTTGGTTTCTAGGAAGTAGAACACAACCATTGATTTTTGTGTTAATATTTACATTAATTTAATATTTATTGCTCAATGTTTTAATATAATATTTATGCAAAATTTAAATCTGTGCTGAATTTAAATTATTTTGCAAATTATTTGCAAAACAAACCATTATATATCGGAGTTTGTTGTTTATCATTCAATAATATGTACAAATATTTAATTTTAACCCCTGGGTCGGATAGAGAAACTAATTAAAAACAACGCTTTGTGCATCCATTTTAACTATAGAGCGTACTTTGTTGATTGAAAACTGTATCTAGATCAGACCAGGTCGTAAATTGTATCGACGTTAAATACAAATAAATTTAAATTATTTTTTTTTATTTTTTTTTTATTTTTTTTATTTTATTTATCGTCACGCACAATCCCTGACGGGGTAGCCAGAGAGAACAGATCGCCAAGTGTCACGATCCTTACATACCTCTTTCGCTTCTTTCAGATTCATTATCTTCTTCATACATGCACGTCTAGGTATCCGAGTACTCTTGACCCTCCCCTCTTCGAGCAATTTGCTCACATGGTCTTCGAAAGTTAGTCTCGGTCTACCTCGACACCTTTTAATATTAACTTTCGCGCTATATATTTTCTTCACCATTCGGTCTTCACTCATTCTCTCAACGTGCCCAAACCATCGAAGCACGCCCTTATCAATTTTTGTGATAAGGTCATCTTTCAGACCTGCCATATTGCGAATCTCTTCGTTTCACTTTCGGTCAGCCATGGTGACGCCGCACATTTTACGAAGAGATCGCATCTCCACTGCATTCAACTTGCTTTTATGCTTTTTCTGGCATACCCAGGTTTCGCTGCCATATAACAAAGTCGGTACCAACACTGCGTTATGTATTGCAAGGCGTGCACTCTTCACTACGCCTTGCCTTTTGACTAACGCAGTCAGGGCACCATTGACTTTGTTCCCGGCAGCGACACGCCTGTCCACATCTAAATCACATCTTCCATCCCGGCTAAAAGCACTTCCCAAGTATACAATTTCATTTACCTGTTCTAGACATTCCTGATTTACCCATATTTCACACTTCGTTCTCTCTTCGTCCCTTTCAAATACCAGAACCTTAGTTTTATTAGCATTCAAGCGGAGACCTTTAATTTCACATTCCTCTTTCATACACGTGACTTATGCCTGCAGTTCTGCCTCTGATGGTGCAAAAAGCACTGCATCATCAGCATACAGTAAACAATTTACTTTAATGTCACCCAATTTCACACCCAAACAGCTATCTTTCAGCTTCTGTAAACAGCTGTCGAGATACAGTATGAACAGCCAGGAAGACATGACACAACCCTGTTTTACGCCCGTTTGGACGCTAAACATGGGTGACAGGTCATGCCCTACCCGCACACAGGCTTTACAGTCACAGTAAAGTGACTGCACAGCCCTTAGCAATCGACCATCCACACCATACCCCGGCAACAGTTCCCACATTTTCTTCCTTACAACCTTATCAAATGCTTTCTCAAGATCCACAAAAGCACAGAAAATCCTCTGGTTATCAGCCAGAAGCTTTTCCGTGATCATGCGGAGAGAAAACATTTGATCCGTGCATCCTCTTCCAGGTCTAAATCCGCATTGTGCCTCCCATAGAAATCTTTCCGATTTCTCTTGCATCCTACGTGTCAAAACCTTCGAGTAAACTTTACTTGCTAAACTGGTCAAGCTGATCGCCCGATAGCACCCGCAGTCAAAATGTGAACCTTTACCTATATATAAAGGCACAATGACTGCGGATCGCCAATCATCCGGGACATCCCCCGTCCGCCAGCACAAATTGCACAGCAGATGAAAGCTGTCCCAGACGCGAGGCCCACCATACTTGACCATTTCAGCAGTAACTCTGTCTAGTCCCGCAGCCTTACCACATTTCAAACTTCGAATCGCATGTTCAATCTCTTTCATACTGATGACCTCAGTGCCATCGAGATCCAGGTCTGGCGTACCAGTCTCGTTGTCATCCCCAGATCCCTCACTAAGATCATCACACGCATACATTTCTCTATAAAATTCGCTCCATCGCTGCATGACGTCCGATTTTTCTGAGAGGACGTCATTAGTTCTCGAAAGCACTTTGTTCATTCTTAAGGCCGTCGCACCACTTCGGGTCCTGCCAACCTCTTTCCAGAAGAGTTTGGAGTTCTCCTTAAAGTTGTGCGACAACCTTTTGTCCGCTTCCATTCTACACCTTTCACGCACTTCCTCAATCAATGCTTTCGTGTGAACTTTCTGCAGCTTATATCTTTCCTTCATCTTCTCTCTCATATCCTTATCATTACTAGAGGCCAAGTAGTCTAACCATGCTTTCTTCTTCTTCTTTACAGCTTCTTTCACTTCATCATTCCACCATGCATCTCTTCTTTTACTACTGCCTGTTTTAATCGTTCCACACACTTCTTCCGCTGCACTTACCATTCCATCCCTAAGGTTCTGCCACGTTCTTTCAACACATTCTTTTCTGCCATCGATGTTGTCAAGCTTTTCGGCTACCCTCGCATGATAATTGTCCCTAGTATCCGCTTCCTGAAGCTTCCAGCTTCGGATGCGACAGACCGACTGTGGTTCTGTCACTGCCGTCCGGTAGCGCCAACCCGCGAACAGACCCCTAAATCTAGTAATCACTAGATAGTGATCCGTTCCCAGGTCAGCACCCCTGAACACTCGCGTATCCATCACCTGTTTTCGCAGTCGGTCATCCACCAGGAACAAATCGATCATACTTCTCTCATTCTTACTTTCTCTAGTATACATATGGATTTTCTTGTGATTAAACATAGTGTTTGTCACAAGAAGACACTTTTCCTTGCATACCGCCAGTATAAGCTTGCCAGCATCATTAACCCTTTTATCGCCAAACTTTCCAAGCACCGACTCGTACCCTGGTCGAGCGGTACCAACCCATCCATTCAAATCACCACAAACAACAATTCTTTCGTTTCCCCTAGCCAAATCTAGAACTTCTCTTACATTCTCCCAAAACTCCTCCAGCTCAGCCCTGGACGACGAAGCTACCGGCGCATAAACAGCCAAAAGGAATAACTTCGTCAGTCCCAATTTAAAGCGAACCCAGAGAAGTCTTGAGTTCACAACCTTATATTCAGTCATAACATCGACCAACCGAGACGACTGCAGCACCCCCACTCCCTGGCGGGCGCTCTCGCTCTCTGGGACTCGGGACCATAGAGCTAACGCCCCGCCAGGGAGCTCTTCAGTACCACTGCCCTTCCGTTTGGTCTCCGACATACACACGACATCTAATTCTCTTTCTTTCATTATTTCGATCAGCTCATTCGTCTTATCTCTCATGCCTCCTCTAACATTCCACGTGCCAACTCTGCACTCTGTCCTCCACCTTCCGCCGTGTCGGGCTGTGCGTGACGGGTGGCGGTCCCCATCGCCGCTTTGCACGCTGCATTCCACACCAACGGGGACGAGCTGGTGTGCGTCGCCTTGGGGGGACGCCCTAACCCTCGTTGACATGGGTGCGCAGCTGAGTAGAATTGCAGCCCTGAAAAGGGCTGGCAGGGGTGGCGACGAGCACGCTTCTACAGTGACCCCCTGAAATTTAAATTATCATGTAAGTTATTCAAAATAAAATCAAGAACCACTTACTAAATAGGTAAATAGTAAAAGTAGTTGAGTCGAAAGTAATGGATGGCGACTTAAAAAATGCATCTCGTATTTTATTCTCAGACGACATCCTGGCTCCTCGTAATATCAAAACTCTTGAAAGCCTTCGATAAAAACATCCTTCGATCAAACCTTCTCAGGGTTTACCGCTGCCTCCCAAGACTTCTATGAAACTTTTACAAATTTCTAAAAAAGACACTTTAGAAGCAATTATGTCATTTTCGAATGGCTCTGCTGGCGGCATTGACGGAATTACGCCTCAACATCTTAAAGATCTTGTAAGCGCTTCTGCCGGTGACGCCGGCGGAGTACTTTTTAAAGACATTACAAAATTATGTAACTTAATGCTTTCTGGTAATGTAAATCCAAAATTCATTGCATTCTTATATGGGGCAAGATAAGGCACATAGCCTTCAAAAAAAAGGATAACGGTATCCGTCCTATTGCCGTTGGACATTTCGACGATTAACTTCAAAATTAACTTGCAAACACATAATCTCTAACCTTGAGACCAAATTTCAGTCAACTCAACTAGGCTTTGGCACTAGAGGTGGCTGTAAGGCGGCGGTGCATTCAGTGCGTACATTTTTAACAAACTCTGATGCAGATGTTCTTGTGAAGGTTGACCTAAGGAATGCTTTTAACTCTATCGATAGGGTAATATTGATGAAAGTAGTGGCTAACAATATCCCCTAAATTTATCATTACGTTTAGGAATGTTATATTCAAAATACTAACTTCTTTTACGAAAACCATGTTATGGATTCTGCTGTCGGTGTATAACAGGGTGACCCACTGGGTCCAGCACTATTAAGTTTGGGAATTCAACCCATTATTTCAAATTTTAAATCCAAGCTGAATGTCTGGTACCTAGACAACAGTACACTGGTAGGTAGAGCAGATGACGTCCTCAGTCATTTTACTTTCATATTTTTCGAAATTTCAAAAGTACTGTTGTCTAGGTACCAGACATTCAGCTTGGATTTAAAATTTGAAATAATGGGTTGAATTCCCAAACTGAATAGTGCTGGACCCAGTGGGTCACCCTGCTGTACACCGACAGCAGAATCCATAACATGGTTTTCGTAAAAGAAGTTAGTATTTTGAATATAACATTCCCAAACGTAATGATAAATTTCGGGGATATTGTTAGCCACTACTTTCAGCAAGGTTACCCTATCGATTGGTCTTGAACTAAATAGCAATAAATGTGAAATACTTTTTTCCAATAATTTATCTACTTCTCATAGAGACAGTTTAATTCAAAATTTCAATCATATTTGTCCAGGAACAAAAACTGTCAGTGCGGAATCCCTATACCTGCTAGGTGCCCCTTTGTTTTTCGATAGTATTAAACCTGTTTTAAAAACAAAATTTAATGAGTGTTTAAACCACGTTAATAAACTGTATAAATTAAACCCCCACCCCCAGCTCTTACTATTTTAAAATATTGTCTTATTGTACCTAGATTTACTACTTACTCCTCTCGAGTCCAGTCTGGAAATGTTCGGATATTTAAAAGATATTGATAATAATCTTAAAATAGATATAGAAAAAATTCTAAATTTAACTTTAAATAATTAATTAACAAAAACAGTGTGATATTCCGTTGGTACAGGGCGTGCAGAAAGAATTGTTTCATAATTTTTAAAGTGACCAAGATAAGGTACGCCTTCTAGCTTTTTTGACAAAGGAATGTAGTCACTGGTAACACGCTTTACCATTAAGTAATCTTGGCACATTACTTGATGGGGAAAGCTTACGCATTGCCGTAGAAATCCGACTAGGAGCGGCAATTGTCAACCCCATCAGTGCCCCAGTGGTAGCAGCGTCGACAAGTTTGGGCCCCATGGACTTTCATGTAAGAAAAGCGCTGGTAGGTTTTCACGACACAGTTCTTTGAACGATGTCACCCGAAGGGCTCTTTTCTCTATAAATGTTCCCTCGGCTTTAGTGTCTTGTGGAATATTTAGAGACGATGACAGGAGACCTGATGGTATGACATTGGTACCTTGGGAGAGAGGTAAAGCCCTAGTGTTAGATGCTACTTGCGTAGACACTCTGGCGGCCTCTCATTTCAGGTGTACCTCGTGTAGCCGGGACGGCATCAGAGGAAGCTGAACTGAGAAAGTGACGCAAATATGAGTCTCTGAGAGATGACTACATGTTTGCGCCATTTGCTGTAGAGACTATCGGTCCGTGGGGTCCACGTGCGGTGAAGTTCTTAAAGGAACTCCATCCGCGGCTGGTCGTTGCTGCTGGCGATAAGAGGGTTGGTTCTTTTCTCGCTCAAAGGCTAAGTATAGCCATTAAGCGGGGAAACGCAGCCAACGTTCTTGGCACGATACCGCGGGGAGTAGGACTATATGATAATTAGGTTTCTAGTTTTTGTTGTTTTTATTATTCTAGTTTTTTAATATTGTAAATACAAAACAATAAATTTCTTTGTAACAGTTAACTAGCTTGATAAATTCAAAAACGACGCTAAGTACGACGCTAAGTAAAACGCTAAGATTTTATAAGTGGTAGAGCCATGATTAAAATATTTTAATTGTATAGTAGGATCACGACTGGGTCGGCTCGACCTGAGAAGGACTACACTCTCACATAATACCAGCGTAAAATAGCAGCTTAATGTGTTTTGTATGGTGAGTGTCAAAAACCTTACCCTTGTTACTGGAAAAGAGGTATTTCATCTTAGTCCTCACGGCTGACAACGCATCTGTATTGTAATTACAAACAAGGATAGATATAGATGTCTATGGGCCACAGCAACCACTTACTATTAGGTGGACTGTGTACTCACTTGTCACCCTTATCCTACAAAAAAAGTAATAAAATTAGATTTATAAGGAAAAACGGTTGCATAGTGATATCTTATATTTACATTAATACTACATGTGGGATAAAATTAATTTTACGGATTTTATCGCGTTTTATATTAGATTCTTAAATTCTCGACCTATCGAGCATTTAACAGCACCCATTAGATTTTGCAGAAGTTTTCTTTCTCGCACTACGAATATTCTTTTTTATTTTTTGCACAGTGGTAAAGCCACGCGGCAGCTTTTGCTGTCGCACGGATGGGCCGGCTCGAACCGGGGTGGTACCACGACCTCACAGAATACCAGCGTGAAGTAGAGGTTTACCTCTGCGTTTCGCTTGGTGAGTGCAGGTGGCCGCAGGCCCTTTTTACTGGAAATGAGCATTCCATCTTGGTCCTCACGGGTGACAACGCATCTGCATTTTGATTCGCAAACGAGGATGGACGTAGATGTCTATGGGCCGCAGCAACCACTTACCATCAGGTGGACTGTGTGCTCGTTTGTCACCATTATCCTATAAAAAAATATATGGAATCTACTTACCAGCGATATTTTTCACCAATAATAGATATAGAGCTTACTTCTTCCTAAAAGGCCGACAGCGTTACTGTGCTCCTCTCTCTCCCTCTCCCTCTCTTCCTAGTATTGGAACTGTTCTTTGGCAGGGACATTTACTTACCTTTGGTTGAGCCGCATGTTTGGGGTTCTGAAACCTCTGAAAAACTGAATCCTCCTATAAATATTCTTCCCTCTGGTATCTCTCCAAAACCTGTTCTTCATAATTAGTCTGTGAATTTGAGAACAGTTTTTTTTTTCTATTTGCGTTTAATATTATGATACTTAAATGACTTAAAATATACTACGGATCTACTAACATGCACCATACCGTCATATGTAAATATTTGTCAATTGAGTTATTGTTTCTTTTATAACGTGATTTTTCAGTTATATTATAGTAGCAACTTGAATGGGTTGGTGTGACCAGGGTAGGACTACGCTCTCACAGTGTACCAGCGTGAAACACCAGAATAATAATTATAAATAATAAAGTATAAAAATGTATAAGTAAGTAAAGTGTAATAAAGTAGCATGGTGAGTGCAGAGAACAAGAGACACTTTTAACCAGTAATGAGACATTCCGTCTTAGTCCTCAGGGGTGACGATGCATCTGCATTTTGATTCTTAATCGAGGATAGATTTCAATGTTTGTGGGCTACAGCACTTGCCATCAGGTGCTCGCATATACTACATAAAAATATCTGAGTAAAAAACATCCACATTAAACTTATTAAGTTATAATAATATGTTATTGTGTGGGTCATGAATTCTTCTCTAATGTTACTATTGTGTCACAATGGGGGTAATTCAGTATATAATAATTCCATATTCACATTAAAAAGGAATGAACATGAATAATAATGATTCACTAATGACTGAATTAAACATAATAAGTTGTAAACCTTGACATCATATTCATTACAGGAATATTTTAATTTTGGCAAAACACGTAATATGTTGTAAAAATATAAACAAAAAAAATGGATAAAATATACATATAAAATGCCGACGATATAAACGAGTATGCCGTTGCCGTGCAATTAAATTACCCGTTAGGTTAGACCTAGGCTCTTAATTAAACGCTGTAAAATTATACAGATCGTTTATCATTCATCGTTTCACTAGTTGGCTAGTTGAAAGCTAGCTCTTTGGAAGCGGCAAAGCATTTGGAGACGGCTGACCCAAATTCCGCCGAGTCATTTATTAGTCGCAGTCCAATTGTTAGATTATGGCGGATCGTAATCTGCCTGGGCATTTAATGATTCGTCACCATTTCATGATTTGGCCAATAATTTGTAACCTTCTGCTAATATACTTAACAATGCGGAAGCACATATCTATTAATATCAGCGACAGTAGGTTAAGATACTAAGATAATATAAATTAAGTACAGACAATCGCATGATCACCCTATCAATTTCATTCAACGTGACGGCTAAATGACGATCAGCCCAAAAGGGCAACAAAAGTTGAACATTGCTTTTAACGTTTGGTCACGGATCGGCCCACATATCCACCTGAATGCCAGCGTTTTATTAACAGCTTAGCACTCTAATTTAACTATCCAACTACGATATATTTATTACTTGTGTGCAGCATCATGTTCAATAAAATTATGACAATAAATGATAAAAAACTTCCACACGTTTATATCGATTTATATATTGAATTCGGTATTTGTCGTCATATTCAAAATTTCACCTGATGTTATGTTGTATTATAATCCTGGACAACTCACTTTTGTGTTAAAGAACCGCTTGTGATTTAGGAAGGCGGAGGAAGGCGGACCCTAAAAAAGAATATCATTCTCTCTCAATGCGCACCTAAAAATGCTTAGTCACGTATGTTCTTGGATACGAAAGAATTCCAAACGTGTTGAGAATTATTTTAACAAGCGTTTGAGAGATTTAATATGCTATGAATGATATTTTATATGGTTTAAATTATAAATGTATCGGGATAATTTGTGATTAGCTCTCTTATCTCACGTACTCGTATAAATAGAGTAGTGATAATAAGCAGCGTCAAAGGTTTGTAACGTCTGCCATTAAAAAAGACATTCCAATTATCTGACATGGTGACTACGGCAAGATTATTCCTAATTTGTTGAATGAATTCTGATTTTTCTACTATGCTACAATGACATCAATAGGAAACAGAGCAGTCAAAATAATTTTATAATTTGGCAACATAGTATTTCATTCATAGCTTATACATTCAAGATCACTT
Source organism: Parnassius glacialis (assembly GCA_033319125.1). Lineage (NCBI taxonomy): Eukaryota > Metazoa > Arthropoda > Insecta > Lepidoptera > Papilionidae > Parnassius > Parnassius glacialis. The sequence continues at coordinate 13,919,259 of JAVANC010000019.1, read as the reverse complement.
TTGTTGTATTAGGCAAAGTAAGTTTAAGAAACAAAGTACGTTAAAATAAACAAGTACTTTTAAAAATGAAATTATCGTTTTCTTTTTCGTTCTTTTGCATATTCGTAAATGTGGACCACTACGCACAAATCTTAATATGTTAGTGGGGTGTTAAATTCAACTATGACATTTACTACAGCAGCATATATTCCTTCTTCAGAAAAGTTGACCGACATCCTGAGGAAATATTCGGCCTTAGTATCAAAACAACAATGACAACATGTAATTAAGTAAAAATATATTAAAACATTATAAAAAGCTAAATATTACACAATTAAAAACATATTTTTAATCATCAAATGGACATTTCGCAATGGACACCAAAATATTGTCGCACTTTCTTACTCTTTATTGCCCTGTAGAATGAATTGGTACCCAAAAATGTTTTTTATGACGATTGTTTCTCTATTATACGGCTACCAGATATTTTAAAACAATGACAATGAATCCTCATGTAAAGTTCATAAGTTTCTTTTTATGATTACTAACAAATAAAGCCTCCTTTTTAATATATATTTAGGTAAACAGCTTGATATTTCTTTACATTTTCTTGAAAAATGTCCAGTACTCCATTTTTGGTTAGTTTTATAGTAGTAATATAGTTTGATTTGAATTGTTAAGCAAGATTTTGACCAAAGCTACATTGCATTCTCTATCTGCTGTGTTGCGATAGGATGGCAAAGTTTTTTTTTATAGGATAAGGGTGACAAACGAGCACACAGTCCACCTGATGGTAAGTGGTTGCTGCGGCCCATAGACATCTACATCTATCCTCTATTACAAATCAAAATGCAGATGCGTTGTCACCCGTGAGGTCTAACATAGAATGCCTCATTTCCAGCAAAAAGGGCCTCCGGCCACCTGCACTCACCAAGCGAAACGCAGAGGTAAACCTCTACTTCACGCTGGTATTCTGTGAGGTCGTGGTACCACCCCGGTTTGAGCCGGCCCATCCGTGCGACAGCAAAAGCTGCCGCGTGGCTCTACCACTGTTCAATTATAAAGTTATAGCAATTTCCTGTAATTGTTTCACAATTGTATTATAAATGTATTACTTATTTAATATTTAAACTTATTTAGTATTGAAATTACAATTTTATCAAAATATTATATTGTTTTTTCAATATGATAAGTGGTCTTACATGAGTTAATAAAACAAACCACATTTACACTAACCCATTATTACAATAGAGACTCCAGTTAAAAGTTAAAATTCAGAATCCCAAAGCTCAAAATCCCGGACTATAATTTGTATCCCTATTCCTTTCTTACATAGGTGCACGGAAATTGTAAATCGATGAGCATAAACGTTTTAAATAAATAACTAGAAATATATTTATAGAAGTACAAAACACTCTCTCTAGCGCAGTGGCCATGCGTTTGCTCGTGGCGTTGCAGCGCCACGGCTTCGATTTCTGCGCGAAGCAATTGTTTGTAAAGCCTAAAACGAATTAATCCAGGTCTATATCGTAGTTTCTGTGTAATTAATATATGTAAAACGCTCCCATGATACTAGAAAAATACAAAGCAAGGTTAAAAAATGTGCAAAAATTCAAATTGTTGGTTTTGGGCCCGAGTGTTTTTTTTTCTGCCGACTTCCAAAAATGAGACGGTACTCAATTCGACTGTATGTTTTTTTATGTGTTACCTCATAACTTTGTACTGGGTGAACCGATTTCGATGATTCTTTTTTTATATGAAAGCTGATAGTTCTCGTGTGGTCATATGAATTTAATCAAGGTCAGACCAATAGTTGTTGAATTATTCTTAAATAACTTATATTGAAGTCGGCTGTACAAAATTTTTAATTTTAAATTATGTGATCTCTGTCCACCATGGCAAGGCTTCTTATCGCATAAATAATACATCGGGCTCGGAAAAGTTAGGATACTAGCCATTCAAATATTCAATGAATTATTTAATTGAAAATCATTCGCAATTAATTTATTTTAATTAATTAATTTTATTATATTTATTCTATTAAATCAATATCGTAATAAAAAAAATCGTGTATTAACTGAAAACTATAAACTATAAAGTAACTGCTTTGGATATTGTATAGTATTATAGTGCTTATTCACGTTTTTAAATAGTAACAATATAGTGGTTCCTTAATATTAGCAGATAAGACATTATTATATAAAGAACGTAAGGATATTGTGAGCTTCTCTGTTGAACGAACTGTAGAAATGGCTTATGTCGAGCTCGAGCACCTCATTGTTGTAAGTGTTTACAGACCCCCATGTGCTACTTGTTGGATTGTGGAAGAAGTTTTACTCAAACTTAGTAAACAGAACAAGTCTGTTGTAATATGTGGAGACTTTAATATCAATCTCCTTGAAACTTCTTCCATAAGTATTAAGTTTAGCTCATTGTTTAAATCGTATAATCTTGTAAATTTATTCTTAGAACCAACACGTATTGCTGGGCCTAGTGCGACCTGTATAGATAACATTTTTACAGATGTTAAGCCCTTGCATAAATCAGTTATTCAAATTTTAAGTTCAGATCACTGTGGACAGTTGGTATCACTACCTTACATACACAAAAAACAGAAAAATAAGAAAGTTGTGTTTGTTCCAATAAATGAACATCGCTTGGAGAGGTTTAGAAATAATATGATAAAAAGACTTCCATCACATTCGTTTAAAAATAGTGCTAATTATTTGTATGCTACATTATTTAAAATTATAAGTTGTGAATTTAGTAGAATATTTACTTCTAAAACTTTCTCCTGCTATGGCTTTACATATACGCAACAAAATTAAAACTGCATCCGACAAAATTAAAATGACCTAGAGAATAATATATAGTGAAACGGGCAAGGTCAAACCGCGCAACTCGGATTTTCAATTGAATATTAACAATAATTTAACGCGATCTCAACAAGAAGTTGCTATGGTTTTTGAGAAACATTTTACTGATGTTCCTTTTGACAACAAAATCATTAAATTCTTCTCTTACTGTCGCCGAATCATTGCTCAAACAAAATATAAAGGCTTGTTCAAATACTTTTAAATTCTATAGATTACTGCCAAAACATATCGTTAAATATTTTAAAACTTGATGTTAAGAAAACAGCAGACTTATGGGGGATTTCCGTTAAAGTTATTTTATCTATAATAGATATATTAGCTACTTATCTAGCCACTATATTTAATATAAGCGTCAAATCTGGTGTGTTTCCTGATTTAATGAAATATAGTAAAGTCATACCTATATTTAAATCTGGTAGTACATTAGACCCCGCCAATTTTAGACCAATTTCTGTACTACCAACATTAAGTAAAATTTTTGAAAAAATTATTTTAGATCAGATGTTAAATTTCTTTAATATTAATAAATTGCTACATAAAAATCAATTTGGTTTCACAAGGGGTCGCTCGTCAACTGACGCTGGAGTTGAGCTTATTAAACATATTTTTTGTGCATAGGAGTATTCAGAGCATGCTTTGTGTATATATTGTGACCTTTCCAAGGCCTTCGACTGTGTTCACCATGAGACATTTATCAGGAAGCTATAGTACTATGGTGTCAAGAACACAGCGCTTAAAATTATTTTTTCATATTTAAGTAATAGAAAGCAGAAGGTTATTATCAATGGTAAAAGTTCTTCCGGGTCACTTGTACTAATGGGTGTTCCTCAGGGCTCGATTCTCGGCCCATTCCTGTTTCTGGTGTATATTAATGACTTACCTCACTTTGTAGGGGATAGTCATGATATAGTATTATTTGCTGATGATACTTCCTTAATTTTTAAACTTAAACGTCAATCATTTAAATGTGACGAAGTGGATAATGCTATATCAAAAATAGTGCATTGGTTTAACGTTAATAATCTGCATTTGAACGGAAATTGTGTTAAATTTACAACAACGAATGTTTAAAATCTGAATACCAATGTGCTCTTAAATGGGGAGGAATTGAGCCCTGTTGTATCCACTGTGTTTTTTGGCATCACTCTTGACGCAAAGCTTCAGTGGGGCCCCCATATATCCAAATTAGCAAGCAGACTAAGTTCTGCAGCCTATGCTGTAAAAAAGATTTCGAGACAGCTAGATGAGTTTATTTTAGTTATTTCTATAGCATAATGTCTTATGGGATTTTGCTATGAGGAAATGCAGCTGATTCAGAACTATGTTTGTTTTACAGAAAAGGGCCATTAGAGCTATTTGCAACCTAAAACCGAGAAAGTCTCTTAGAGATAAATTTTAAGAAATTAACACTTTCACTGTCCGGTTTCCAGACACAATAGTAAGACAATAGTAGTGCCCTATATGTAGTGCACGGGACAGCGAAAGGGTTAATATATTAACTTTGGCCTCTCAGTATATTTACGAAAATTTAATGTATATTCACATAAACAAAGATAGTTTTAGTAAAAAAAGTGATAAACATTCTGTAAACACTAGGAACAAACACAAGCTAGTGATACCAGTTTCTCGACTCCACAGAGTCAGTAATTCATTCTTGGGGCAATGTATACGCTATTACAACATGGTCCCGGAAAGTGTACAGGTTCTCTCTATTACCAAGTTTAAATGTTTTTTAAGCTGAAACTGCATAAAAAGGGTTATTATAGTATTAATGAATACGAGGTTGATAATAACCTGCTTGGAAGCGATCACCTCATTCCCAGGGGTTATTATCAACCATGTATTGCATACCTTAAGCGGAAGCGCAAGGTATGTTCTACTATCGCCTAAAAATTAAGATTCCAACATTTTATCGAATAAAATCGTATCTAGCAATCATATTATACATATAAATGATATAAAAAGCACATTGTTAGAAAGATAAATGATTGTTGAACTTATTAATATTTTTTTTAAATCGATTAATTGCTATTTTTAAATAAAAAAAAGGGTTTTAGTGGCTTATGGTGTGGATTTATCATGTCCCTGTGGCTTGTAAACACAATAACTTTTGAAAATATTAATTGTTTAACTCAATCTATTTTTTAATCTCTTCATCTATCATGTGGGAAGCCACTGAATGTAAATGGCAGTGTAGTTTTGTTTTGTTTAGCTATAATTAATTTTTTTTCGGCTCCAAAATGGCGAAATTTTCGTTGATTTGTTAGCCTCGTATACAAAAATATTTCTCTAAATGGTTGTTGTTGTTGTTTTTATTATTCGCTCGAGAGAGCAGGCAAAGGAACTATGCCATACAGCCTTGTCTTCATGTATAATTTTCCTTCATATTTCACTGCTTCACAATATGTTGATGCGTCACATTGTGCAGCCTTGGGAGATTTTGACGGTAACTTGAGCCAGCAGGCAGCTGACAGTTGGCGATGGTATCTAAAGGCGCCTATGCAAACAAACAGCTTATCTTGAGATTCCATCACCATCAGAGCACTTGTTTCACAGTTTCCATTAATAGTTCACATGCGCAGACACTTAATACACAAAATCGCACTACTTTTACATATCAAAGTCCACTTCAAACCATTATTTAAACAATAATACAGGAGCAGCAAGCCGCCGCCGGTCGAGTTCCCGCCAAAACTCTTTCTCTAAATGGGAAGCCACAGCCACAGAGTAGTAATGAGTAGTTTAGTTTGGCTCACAGAGTACATTATATATAGGGAATAATGTAAAATAAATAAATTATACTAAAAATTTAATTACAAATTTGTTTTGTAACAAAATAGTAAGTTAGCAAAGTTCGATTGTATTTTAAACTATTCATTAATTTGTTTGATTCTTAATTGGCCAAGCATGGCTAAATTTAAAAAAGCGACATCTACTGCAAAATGGACAAACTGTCATGACATAATAATACCTCTAAGAAAAATTATAGTATGGACTGTATGCCACTGGTTTGGTAGTGTTTCTATATAGTTTGTGCTGGTTTTTTGTTTTTTTTTCTGTGGTTTGGCTTCAGTCGCCTTCGTGAGTGGACATTGTTTCGGTTGTTTGCAGCGGCTCAAAAAGATCGCTGTACAAATACACAATATTCGAATAACCAAATTTCTTAAATACTTAATTATAATAATAATAATTTTTATTACAATATTTAAAAGCACAGAATAAATAATAGTAGTACGTACTAAAAGCAAGTAGTATAATTTTTTTTGTCATGGGTGACATTTTCATGGTTTTCGAGGGTGTTGAAACCGATAGGGTTGTCGAAATGTAAATCCAAGATGGCGGCTGCAAAATATATCAATTTTTTCATCTTGGGGTGTCATTTTCATGGTTTTCGAGGGTGTTGAAGCCGATAGTGCTGTCGAAATGTAAATACAAGATGGCGGCTGAATTAGGTACCAATTTTTTCATCATGGGTGTCATTTTCATGGTTTCCGAGGGTGTTGAAGCCGATAGTGTTGTCGAAATGTAAATCCAAGATGGCGGCTGCAAAATATATCAATTTTTTCATCTTGGGTGTCATTTTCATGGTTTTCGAGGGTGTTGAAGCCGATAGTGCTGTCGAAATGTAAATCCAAGATGGCGGCTGCAATAGATATAAATTTTTTCATCTTGGGTTTCATTTTCATGGTTTTCGATAGAGTTGAAGCCGATAGTGCTGTCTAAATGTAAATCCAAGATGGCGGCTGCAATAGGTATCAATTTTTTCATCATGGGTGTCATTTTCATGGTTTTCGAGAGAATTGAAGCCGATAGGGTTGTCGAAATGTAAATCTAAGGTGGCGGCTGCAATGGGTATTATTTTTTTCATTATGGGTGTCATTTTCATGAGTTTCGAGGATGTTGAAGCCGATAGTGCTGTCGAAATGTAAATCCAAGATGGCAGCTGAAGTAGGTACCAATTTTTTCATCTTGGGTGTCATTTTCATGGTTTTCGAGAGTGTTGAAGCCGATAGTGCTGTCGAAATGTAAATCCAAGATGGCGGCTGAAGTAGGTACCAATTTTTTCATCTTGGGTGTCATTTTCATGGTTTTCGAGAGAGTTGAAGCCGATAGTGCTGTCGAAATGTAAATCCAAGATGGCGGCTGCAATAGGTATCAATTTTTTCATCATGGGTGTCATTTTCATAGTTTTCGAGAGAGTTGAAGCCGATAGGGTTGTCGAAATGTAAATCTAAGATGGCGGCTGAAGTGGGTGCCAATTTTTTCATCTTGGGTGTCATTTTCATTGTTTTCGAGAGAGTTGAAGCAGATAGTGCTGTCGAAATGTAAATCCAAGATGGCGGCTGCAATAGGTATCAATTTTTTCATCACGGGTGTCATTTTCATGGTTTTCGAGGATGTTGAAGCCGATAGTGCTGTCGAAATGTATTTAAACTACTTTAAAAATTCCGTATAATCATGTTATACGTAATTTTTTTAATGCGCTTAAGGTATGCCCAATTGGATTTACCAATATATTCATTTATACTATAATAACCCTTTTTATACAGTTTCAACTTAACAAAACATTTAAACTTGCTAATGGAGAGAGCCTGTACACTTTCCGGGACCTTGTTGTAATAGCGTATACATTGCCCCAAGAATGAATTACTGATTCTCTGGAGTCGAGAAACTGGTATCACTAGCTTGTGTTTGTTCCTAGTGTTTACAGAATGCACATCACTTTTTTTACTAAAACTACCTTTGTTTTTGTGAACATACATTAAATATTCGTAAATATACTGAGAGGCCAAAGTTAATATATTTATTTCTTTAAATTTATCTCTAAGAGACTCTCTCAGTTTTAGGTTGTAAATAGCTCTAATGACCCTCTTCTGTAAAACAAAAATAGTTTCTGAATCAGCCGCATGTCCCCATAGCAAAATCCCATAAGACATTATACTATGGAAATAACTGAAATAAACTAATCTAGCTGTCTCGACACTAGTGAGACCTCCAATCTTTTTTACAGCATAGGCTGCAGAACTTAGTCTGATTGCTAGTTTGGATATATGGGGGCCCCACTGAAGCTTTGCGTCGAGAGTGATGCCAAGAAAAACAGTGGATTCAACAGGGCTCAGTTCTTCCCCATTTAAAAACACATTGGTTCTCAGATTTTTAACATTCGTTGTTGTAAAGGAGATGTTCCAGAAATGTATGGAGCCTGGGCCAGCACTATGTACACTATATATAAATATCGCTAATATAATAATAATTTAACCGTTTTTTATTATTAGTTTTCTCTTAATTTCACTTCGTTTCAATGTACATTCAAATTAACTTGGTCAAGGAGAGCAACACAACAGTAAATTAAACATGGTGGATCACAGAGAAAACACGAAAAATGTCATTTTGACATTGACATTTGATTGACGTGTATCGTAAAATCTGCAATAAAAAAAACAATACGAATTTCGAAAATCTTGGGATTCGATAATATTAGACTACAGGATATTCTACTCGATTGCGGCAGCACGTCTTATATCACCTATTAGAGTAGTAAGAGATTGGTTATATCGAAACGAAACGAAGCCTTGAAAGTTATTTTGTTTAGTAACACTGCTGCTTCATTCTTTAGCGCCTATCAATATATTCTGGACTTCGATAATTCATAGGCGAGCAGTGAGCTGTGCAATATCTGACAACTGCAAGTTATTGTTAAAGTAGTTATCTATTCCTATTACACAGTAACAGCTGAGAAGATACCAACTATTTTAGTTCAATTAGGCAGGAGCAGCATAATCAGCCTATAATGTTCCCACTGCTGGGCCATATACTTCCTTTCTGTGAGGGATTGGACTGTGTAATCCACCATGCCAGCCCAGGTGTCCCAATTTAACACTATCAATTTTTCAAACAAGTTCTATGTTATATAATTCCTAGTATTAGCGACATCATAAAGATGAGAAATCAGTCATGAGAGGTATATAAATAAAACAACTTGTTAGAACTTATGATTTTATTCGTTTTCCACACATCCCTTATTAATATTCCATCTAGGAATGACACCGGTGCTTCTATGCTCTCTTGGTACTGAGCCCAACCCAAATACCACACAGTGGTCATGACGTGAGCACAGCAACCCATTGTCCGATGTCCTGAGATACAATTACAATAATAGCTAATTATTTTATCATCCCCACTTGATCCTTACCTTGCCAGCAATATGTAGGTATAATATGTTCGTCCTGAGCTATATCGAGTTTTTATACAGGCTCTTATTAAAAAAGGATCAAGTTGGGATGGGGTTGCTTCTGCTACTACTTCCAGTTGGTCCAATACTTCTACCTGAAATGATCTATGCTGCCTAATATGTTCCCCGAAATAGCTTCTAGACTGTTTTATTTGATAGGTACCCAGCCCAAAAAGTATCAATTCAGACATAGTCATTTTAGGGAAAATACTTAACTCTGGAAGTTGACCATCAATTCTTGTGAATTGGGCTCTAAAGCGGGTGATTCGGTTAGCAATTATAAATTCTGCTAACCGGTTGGGCATATTTTCACTCTGTATTGCTCAAGTATAGCTACAGCATTTGGTTTATTTTCAATCACTGGATGGAAGGCATTAATTATAACATCGTCCATCAAATGGATGGCAGCCAAATCAAAATATTCATGTCTCAGTCACTTAAAGTCTCTTTTAAATCGAACATTAACTACCTCTACCACCCATCTGCATAGTGTCACACACCTTGTCTTGTTCGTATTGATGGTCGTTAACTGAGTCTCTCCTTGTTCTAAGGATGCATGTTTAAATACTTTGAAGCCCAACCCCTCTAGCATTGGAATGGAATCACGAAAGCCTCGATTCAAAATGAAAACATCATTGGGCTGAAAAAAGCCCTTAGACCCTCATTTTCATTTTGGAACAAAGCTTTCATGATGTCATAATCTGATTTAATTGTTGGATGGGGCCTCAAAATATCAATAATGTAACCATCAGTGGCAACAATGAGAAAAGGTTTAACAAGGTTTCTATTTAGTGCAAGCTATAAGTTTGTTTTTGAAACAAGTAGTTGGATGATTTTTAAGATATATATATAGGTACCATCACATATTATTATTGGCACTCTTGCCTCTCTGTTTCCAAACAAGCCCTCGGGTATTAATAAATTCCTATTAATTAAATCATTTATTGAGTGATTGATTATATATAATAATAATAATAAAATATATATAATTTTTCTTAAGTATTCCACAACTCTATTTCATTCTACATTGTTACAAGCCGGCACAAAACAATGAGCACTTGTCTGTGTTGTGTTTGTAAAACCATCAAGTGTTATTGATGCACATGGTGGCTGCATATCAATTTGTTGCACAACTTCTTGCTCTATTGCTATATTTCCCTGTGCATGTGTCCAACAGTTGGAACAAATAAGCACATGTTCTGGTAACTGAAACAATACAAGAAACAATTTACTTATAGGGGCAACAGATAAGGTTACTTATAGTTGAATGTACAGTAACATTACTTGTGTATGGTGGTTTGGTAAATTAAAATAATCTAACCTGATTTGGGTAAGTTCTTGCTGTAAGTTTATCTCTTACAGGACCACTAGCCATGTATGTTAGCCTTCGGTGTGGAGACATTCTACACCATGCATACATTAAACTTGGTGAAGGCTAGATGGGGTTGGAGTTTGCCGATTATCCTCAATCCTTGTAGCATGCTCCACATTTTTACATGTTGCTACCCAACAAGCATAGAAAACCAGTCCTCCTGGTGGAATCTGAATAAAAGAAAAGAATACAATATGTATTGGCTATTCACACAATTATTTAATTCCAACACTAAGTTATTGAGTAAGTTGTTAACGTTACCTCTCTTGGATATATTGTTTCTGTTATTATGGTCCGTTCAGGTCCTTCAGGTATGGAGTGGCTGTGTATCTAGGCAAGAGACCATCGGCACCATAGACATACATTCATATTCATAACAACAGTAGAAGCTGCTATGACTCCTTGTTGTTGTATTGTACGCCAAGTATGTACCCAACAAGCAAAACATATTAAAGCACCTTCAGGTATCTAAAACAAAAAATGTAAATAAAAAATGACTTTCAATAAGTATTATGTAATAATCAATATTGAATAAAAAATCATTCTATTATATTCTATGAAATTAAGATTTATTTATTTATATCTCAATATTTCTAAATAATTTAAATTAATCAAGATTTAGTTATTTCAATATCACTTTTATAGACTCATCCGAAGTGATGTTATATATAAATCACATGTCTACACACATTTCCAAAAATTAAACTGTGACTGTTGTTTTTCTTCTTGAAACAATGTTGTCTTTGACTATAATTAAGAAACATCTACATTTGCATACCTTTGTATGAATAAAAAAGAAAACAAAAGGGGTGCTTACCTCTCTTGGAGTAATTGTTTCAGCAATATATTGCCTTTCAGCACCCTCGGGAATAGAGTGAGCACAAAGATGTCCTACACCTAACACAAACATTACTATCATGGCAATGCTGGAGTTTGTGATCTCCGCGTGCAAGAGCACTATCATTAGACATTTCTTGTATTATGATACCAAAGATTGTGAGCACATCACTCCATTTCCATCAACCTAAAACAAAAAAGGGGTTATTAAGTGTTTATAGATATGTTACAGTATATAGATAAATATTTTTTTTTACCAGATGGCCAAGATGCCGCTCGATGACGGAAATTATTTCAGGACCCATATCATCGGCAGCATAATATTGTTCATTTTTATCTATTACAGAGGTGCACTGTAGGCACGCCATTGTCAATAAACTGGAATAAGTGAGTTAAAATCTGTTAGAATATGGAACAAGGGACGAAAAAATCACATAGAAATAACATTTGAACAAAACAACCAGTAAATGCACGGATAGGGGACATACCTGAAACTGAACTTGTTATTGTAAAATAACACATGACGGAACCCAAATCACAGACGAATCAGAAACCATATAACAGAGGGTCAACCGAGAAGCAATAAATCAATGTCCGTAGTAGTAAACTGGGTCGCAAAACAAAATCAATCACTAAATCTCTGAAACACATCCAATCTCAGAACATATATTATAACCCTAAAGAATAAAGAAAGACTCAAAAGACGTCTAGTCACTTTTTAAAACTGTCAAAGTCGTCAAACGTCATATCTATTATCTAACACAACTGTCATGGCTGCCCTTAAAATAGGGTTATCATAACAAAAATATTTTTAAATTATCATTTTTGTACGGCTATACCCTTTTTCAAATTAATTTTTTAGTATTTTTATGAAATTCCTCAATTTTTTTCCTATTTATCTATGTAGTGTACATAGTGGTAGCCCAAAATCGAACATCTCCTTTAATACATTTAGTTTTATTCCCGTTTAATTGTAAATTATTAACGTTAAACCAATGCTTTAATTTTGATATAGCATTATTCACTTCGTCACATTTAAATGATTGACTTTTAAGTTTAAAAATCAAAGAAGTATCATCAGCAAATAATACTATATCATGATTATCCTCTACAATAGAAGGTAAGTCATTAATATACACTAGAAACAGGAATGGGCCGAGAATTGAGCTCTGAGGGACACCCATTAGTACAGGTGAGCCGGAAGAACTTTTACCATTAATAATAACTTTCTGCATTCTATTACTTAAATATGAAATTATAAGGGTAAGCGCTTTGTTCTTGACACCATAGTACTG
>JAVANC010000019.1:13874537-13906568 GCA_033319125.1 Parnassius glacialis | reverse complement strand
GTCTTGTTCTTCAAGAAAGACGACAACGCTCTCTTAGAGATTAGAGACCAATTTACCTTCTGAGCCGCGTCTACGTGCTGTTTTCGAGAGTCATTACGAATCGTCTCGCGCGCAGAATTGACGACTTCCAGCCTCCCGAACAAGCCGGTTTCCGAAAGCGCTTTGGCAGCATAGACCACATACATACCCTTCGGCAAATTGTACAGAAGTCCAAGGAGTACAATTTGCCACTATGTCTGGCGTATGTGGACTATGAAAAAGTCTTCGATTCCGTCGAAATTTGGGCGGTGCTGCAGTCCCTTCAGCGGTGCCAAGTTGACTGTCGGTATGTCGAGGTGTTGAAGTGCTTGAACAGTAGGGATACGATGGCTATCCGAGTACAGAACCAGAGTACGAAACCTATCCAATTGCAGAGAGGTGTAAGACAGGGGTAACGTCATATCCCCGAAACTCTTCACCGCTGCATTGGAAGACGTTTTCAAGCTTCTGGACTGGAAAGGTTACGGTATCAACATCAATGGCAAATACATCACTCACCTTCGATTTGCGATATAGTCCTTATGGCAGAATCGCTGGAGGACCTAAGCACTATGCTCAATGACCTTAATAGCGTTTCCCAACGGATAGGTCTTAAGATAAATATGGACAAAACAAAGATCATGTTTAATGTCCATGTCACACCTATGCCGGTAGTTGTTGGGAAAACTAAGCTCGAAGTTGTTGACGAGTATGTTTACCTAGGACAAATAGTCCGACTAGGTAAGTCTAACTTCGACCGAGAGGTCAATCGAGGGATTCAACTCGGTTGGGCAGCGTTCGGGAAATTACGGCACATCTTCTCGTCAGGTATACCTCAAAACTTGAAAACGAGACTGTACACCCAGTGCGTGTTGCCAGTGATGACATACGGAACTGAAACGTGGTCCTTCACTGCTGGCCGGATGAGGAAGCTCAAGGTTGCTCAGTAGAACCATTGTGACCGACATAGCCCAACGGATTAGTCAGCTGAAGTGGCAATGGGCCGGCCATATAGCTCGAAGAACCGACAACCAATGGAGAAGGAAGGTACTCGAGTGGCAGCCTCGTACCGGCAGGCGAAGTGTAGTGCATCCCCCCCACTAGATGGAGTGACGACCTGGTAAGATATGCAGGAAGTCGATGGATGCAGGTAGCTCAGGACCGTGCTTTGTGGCATTCTTTGGGGGAGGCCTATGTTTAGCAGTGGACTTGTGAAGGGCTGTAATGATGATGATGATGATGATGATATGTTATATAATATCTCGAGACAAGGCTGAAATAATGAAACTGTTTCTTGAATCAGATGCATTTTCCCAATACATTTTTCTACTGCTTACTTGGCAATAGCCGCTGACTAACAAAAACCCTACCAAACATTTCAACTCTTCAATCTTAACATCAGTAGAGTGAAGCTTACGTGCTAAGTATCTTTTGGTTTTAATAGTAAGCATTTCAAATACTTCTTCTGAAAATAATAAAGAAAACCAATTCTATCGGGCCACTATCAAAAGGAGTATGATAAAAAGGTTGCCAAGCAATAGGCCTCAGCTGCAAGTCTCGTTTACGCTAATTGTACTTCATGACACGTTTTTTTTAAAGGTTTTTGAAATTAATGATGGGTTTGGTCTTCAGTTTCTGGTTCCTCGGTTGAATTTGTGGTAGCAAGCTCCGCTGGAGATCGAAGCAAACTTCCAGGCATATGATTTATGCTGACATTATCTTCTTCATTCTGGTCATCATTGGCGGTGTTAGGTGAAAGTAAAAAAATATCAAACTCTTGCCTCTGGTTGCTAAAAATCATTATCTTTTACTTTTACTTTTACGGATTTTATCGCGTTTAATTAACTTATTTTATATTCCCGACGTTTCGGGTTGCTGTTAATTAAGCGCGATAAAATCCGTAAAAGTAGTTTCATTCAATGTGTAGTGTTCGCGTAAATATAAGAAATCATAATGTCATGTACTTAATGTCAAAGATCGAAAATAATGAAAACACAAAATGATAAACCAAAACCTTATAATAATATGTAAATTGACTTAAGTATATGATGCTCATGCATAGACCTACTGTACCATATATGATACGTCTAATCTAGCACTGTGTACACCTTACTAAAATAATCCAAGTGAAATTTATTTGTAGCTATTGCGTCTATTGTAGCCTAGTCTTCAAAAAAAATACTTGTAAATAATATGATTTACTATACATAACATGAAACTTAACTTCTTGAAGATATTGTAAATAGATTAGTTCCGTTTCTGTCAAGAAATTTTAATATATACTCAAGATAATTTGTATAAAATGTATATGTTATATTGTTGATATAAAACTGATATTCTGAGTTATCTGTCACAACTAACTAAAAATGTTTATAATCTGTGGGTACAAGAAAATATTTTTATAAAGTTACTGTTCCACATAGGGTACCTTAGGCCTATATGTGTTAAATTTGCTTCTTCGAAAAACCTGAATCAAACATCAAAATGTTTCTTGTTTCATTTTATTTTTCATTCGAAATTCATCACAATTTCGTATAATATTAT
The DNA here is from genome assembly GCA_033319125.1 of Parnassius glacialis. Lineage (NCBI taxonomy): Eukaryota > Metazoa > Arthropoda > Insecta > Lepidoptera > Papilionidae > Parnassius > Parnassius glacialis. The sequence continues at coordinate 13,904,006 of JAVANC010000019.1, read as the reverse complement.
TATTTGTATTATTAATTAGTACGGACATAAGCTTTAATCAACGCGTACTACGCGGCTTTCTCATAGTCCAGATACGCAAGGCAAAGTGGCAGATTGTACTATTCTGTCTTCTTTACAATTTTCCGAATGGTGTGTATGTGGTCCATGGGTACTAAAGTCTTTTTGGAAACCAGCTTAATCGGATATTAAAATAATAATAAGTTAATATACGTGATAAAATCCGTAAAATAAGTTTTATTTAAATGTGTAGTGTTCGCGTAAATATAAGAAATCATTACATAAAATAATGTATAAAACTCAGAAACAGAGTTGAATAAAGTCGAGTAGCAGTGTGTAAAATGGTACGTCCTTGAAATAAGGTAGTCGAGATGCGTTCAAAATATGGTAACACGTTTACCCATAACGTAGAATAAGCTAAAAGAAATATTGGAAAAAATTCTCCTGCGTTTCTTTTAACATTGTGATGAGCGTAATTAATTTACATTTCAATTAGCTGAATTTCAAGATTTATTTCATTTCTATACATAGTCAGGTGAAAAATGGGCATCTTTCTTTCTGAACATTGACCTAAGAAAATTCTTGGTCGATTTATAAAAAGTCTAGTTTGATTTAATCGATGAGGATATTATTAGCACCTACTTTTGCTCTTGATGATTGAATAGTTCAATATATCCATATATATTCGAACCGACATGCAAAAAGGAAGAAAGGTTCTTGAGTAGCAGCGTCGTACTGGCAGAAGAAGTATAGAGCGGCCTCTACTAGATGGAGTGACGACCTGGTAAGACTTGCAGGAAGTCGATGGATGCAGGTGGCTCAGGACTATGTTTTGTGGCATTCCCTTCGGCGGGACCCACGTTCACAGTTCAGTAGACTTGTAAATGGCTGTAATGATGATGATGATGACGAAAAGTAGATTTTGGAGGAATGCATGGCTCTAGAGATATCCTCATTCACACATTTCCTCCACCTCCTCCTATGCTGAGTTTGGTGCATACACCTGTTGTTGTTTTGACGACTACCGTTTGGTGCAACCTTCATCGACACGCTCCTAACCTTTACAACGTTGTTAACGAGAGACTTATGGACAATAAATCCGACACTTCCTTGGGATAGATGGTCACCCTTCCGGTGATAGAAAAAGTTGTTGTATTCGAAAAATACCGTATCTTCCCCCTCTCTTCGTATCTCAGATAATCTTATAACATCCTAGTTGTTTATTTCATCTTCAAGCTCCATGATCTTCTCGTTAGTCCTCAGGGTGTGATTATTGAATATTGCTAGGTTGAGTCGTCTTAGGTGGAATCCGAACCTCCACCAGATAGATGCTAAGCACCTCTTGCCCCATTGTTACTATGGTCACCACGGTCAATCATTTATGTTGAAATTCATGGGGAATGATTATAAGAAAGATTATCAGAACTACTAACTAACTAACTACTGCTGCCCACCTCCTGTCTCAGTTTCCCTCTGTCTCCTCATACGACACCCACGGGAATATGTGGGGTTGTGGATATTCTTACAACGTTACTTACAACACGGAAATTTTTAGTAGTAAAGTAAAATCGTGAGGAAGTTGTCGAATTTGAATCATTAATAAAAATATTCGGTTACAGAAAAGAAACAATAATTTAAAAAAAAATCAATTTTTAATAACTTTCCAAAATAGAGGTCAGCAATTATTTCTAACATTAACATTTTTTAAATATTCTCATCCATAAATTAAGAACCCAAAGAATCTCATTCAGCGAGAAATTCAGTAGCCCCAAAACAATACTGAGCGACGGTGCTCTGTAGGGCCGGCTGTTATAATTCTAATTTACTTAGCTATTTTAAAATCCTCTCGTACATTTCCGTGCAATAACATCGTTACATAACAGGAAGAAATACTTGAGTGCCTTTTTATTAAGAAACAAGTAGATGACGGACTAGAGTTGAAAGCTGTTGGTTTTAAAAATCGTAGTAAAAGTCACTATTGTCTTAAGATTTATTAGCAGAAAGTCTAGCCTATCCTAAGTCTAAACTATCTGTTTAATTATGTTACGTATAACTAGCAAAGACGAACCTTGGCAGCGAATTGCGCCTGGGCAAAGTATTTTAAAACCTACAGCACTTTCTTTCGAATCTCTTGAAGGTATGATATCTTTTTTAACCATTGTCTCGAAAAAACAAGAAGTCCTTACTGAAAATGATCTCAATTGGTCAAGTCATTTAGAAGTTACACGACTACTAACAGACGCACCACCGATTTGTAAAGATTTTGGTTCGTGAGTTAATAGCACAATTAAGTCCATGATTTTAATTCGTACTGTAAGAACTAATGTGGAAAACCTAATAATAACATTACAGTTTCCGATAGACGTCAGTTCATCCACTTCTTATTCCAGGCATAATATACATAAACCTTCGACAAACAATATCGAAATATGGCAATGTCCAGCTGTAAAATATTTCGGGGATAGGAAGTACCTAATAGGAAGTGAATTATATATATATAATATTACATTCTTGCTTTTTTCAGCCTTGGTAACGACATAATTTTTAAAAATAAACTACAATAATAATCAAAAGAATGTATTTTATGTTATTATTCTAAACGTAAGACAAAAATGTAACCTTTGTATGATATAGATAGTAAAAGGTAAAAAAATACCTTTTATATTTTTACTTCAAATCCATGTAGCCAGATCCAAATCATTGTTTTCAATTTTCTGTTCTAACTTGTTTGTAGTGAAAAAAACTCTAGATTCATTTTCAAGCTCACAGGGTGGTACAGTCATCCAGAAATTGGTTTCACGGACGATGCGGTTTTGCATGTGCAACAAAAGTCAAAAATATGAATAAAATAAATATGTTGGTATTTTAAATCTACGAGGCCATCATTGTGCATATTTCTCAGAGCTAGCACAAGCGTAGAGGGAATTCTCAAATAAGAACAAAACTCTGGTAGTTGAACTTTTTAAGCATATGGCGTTTTAAGTAGTACAAAAAAGGATAGCTATAAAATTCTCACATACCTTCTTATACGTGGTTGTTACCTTTTGCCATTCCATAGACACCGTTATTTATGTACAATTACCAGACTAATTAAATTGTTTTGAATATAATATTAATTTGTCATTAATTTGTAATAATGTAATTAATTTGTTACATTAATTAATTAATAATAATAATAATAATGAATCACTCAGGCATGTCATCTCCGGTTGTTCGGCGCTTTCTAACTCTGAGTATTTGCACAGGCACAACTTAGTAGCCAGGATTCTACACCAGGAGCTCGCTCTGAAATACGGTCTCGTGGATCGGAAACTGCCGTATTATAAGTACTTGCCGGAAGCCGTGCTCAAAAATGACCGCGCCAGGCTCTACTGGGACCGGGCCATCATCACAGACAGGACTATTCTTGCGAATAAGCCTGATATTGTGCTGATGGACCGGGCACAGTCAAGGATATTTTTGGTCGACATTACCATTCCTTATGACGAGAACCTCGTGAAAGCCGAAACAGATAAGCTTACTAAATATCTGGACCTGGCTCACGAGGTGACCGACATGTGGGGTGGATTGCCGGCCGGAATTATTCCTGTGGTCGTTTCTGCGAACGGGTTAATCCCAGTCAGCCTCTCGGGTCATCTGAGGCGACTGGGACTCCGTGACGGACCGCTCCAAGCTCAAATGCAGATGGCGGTGCTTCTCGATACCGCCCGCATAGTCCGCCGGTTTCTTTCCCTTTCCCCCTAACCCTCGGCCGTTTGGTCTCCCCTGCCGAGGGCTTCCATTTGGTTGGGTTTTTATTTATTTATGTATTTGTTTTATTTTGTTGATATTTATGTATGTTTATCACTTTCATTTACAATTATATATTTATACAGCCCAACCAGATGAGAATACTATATAGATACCCCAATATTTATTTCATTTCCAATTACACATGTTTACATACAGGAGCAAATATGATTAAAATTAAATAAAGTAACAATAAGTCTAACAAAAATAACATGCTATGATAAAATTAAAACTATGTGTAGCTTAATAATATAGAATCTACAAAAGAAAAATAGAAAAGTCAAGTTTATAATATTAGCTAGCTGCCTGAACTAGGTTGAGTACCTGTGTTTCAGACATCACTTATACAATCGGTTTAATAATGTAGGACACTAGATATTTAAATAATTAAACTATATTATATAATAAATAAAATAACTAAATAACAATTTTTGTAACTTACAATTAATGCAAACTATTTGCAGGTGGCTCAGGACCGTGCTTTGGGGCATTCCTTGGGGGAGGCCTATGTTCAGCAGTGGACTTGTGAAGGGCTGTAATGATAATGATGATGATTTTAGAATTTCTAACATCCAAGGTTTAATATTATAATACTTACGTGACAGTTTTATTGTTGATGTATTATTCATTATTGCGTATTGTAAAGAATTTATAAAGTAACTCAACGTCGTATTTGCATCGTCAAAGCAATAAACAAAGTCAAAATTAATGCTACGAATGTCATTTTCAAGGTTCGTCATATGGCCTTTAGTGTAGTTGTGTATGCAGTTTTTCCTAGGTAAGGTTGTTGTTGGTGAATTCATTTTAAAATGCTACTAGCAGTAAATTGCGAGGGTTCAGATTAAATCTGAATAAATTATTATTCATTAGGGATGTAATTTCTGTAAAGGGAAAAGGTTAAATAAAATTTCAACTTTTCAAAAAACTGTGTGCCACTTTGCTGCGTTGTTTAAAATAAGAATAACTCACACAAAATGCGGAACTTTTGAGTCATGGGTTTAATTAATAGTTATTGTAGACAATGTTTGATTAAATAAATAGGTACATATTTTATCAAATAGTAATTCATCATCATCATCATCATCATCATCATTACAGCCTTTTATAAGTCCACTGCTGAACATAGGCCTCCCCCAAGGAATGCCACAAAGCACGGTCCTGAGCCACGTGCATCCATCGAATTCCTGCATGTCTTACCAGGTCGTCACTCCATTTCGTGGGGGTCGCCCTACACTTCGCCTACCGGTACGAGGCTGCCACTCGAGAACCTTTCTTCCCCATCGGTTGTCGGTTCTTCGAGCTATATGGCCGGCCCACTGTCACTTCAGCTTACTAATCCGTTGGACTATGTCGGTAACTCTGGTTCTACTGCGGATATCCTCATTTCTAAGTTTATCACGCAGAGAAACCCCTAACATAGCCCTCTTCATAGCTCGCTGAGCAACCTTGAGATTCCTCATACGGCCAGCAGTGAAGGACCCCGTCTCAGACCCGTAAGTCATCACTGGTAACACGCACTGGTTGTACAATTTCGTTTTAAGTTTTTGAGGTATGTCTTACGAGAAGATGTGTCGTAGTTTCCCGAACGCTGCCCAGCCGAGTTGAATCCGTCGATTGACCTCTCGGTCGAAGTTGAACTTACCTAGTCGGACTATTTGTCCCAGGTAAACTTACTCGTCAACAACTTCGAGCTAAGTGCTCCCAACAACTACCGGCATAGGTGTGACATGGACGTTAAATATGATTTTTTTTTTCATTGTTCATCTTAAGACCTATCTGTTGGGAGACACTATTGAGGTCATTGAGCATAGTGCTTAGTTCCTCCAGCGATTCTGCCATGAGGACTATATCGAAACGCTCACGAGTTAAGTATTTACCTTAACTGCGATGTTTTGCTTTAACTCTCTTTACTGTTACAAGAATTGCCAGCTTAACGAATAAATCGAATCCACAAAAATAATATATACATAAATATATATACAACTATACATATACAACAATATATATACAAAGCTCATCCATTTTAAAAACCAGTGATAGATCAAACTATCACTGGTTTTATAAATTGTATAAATATTTACTTTATTACTTAAATGATAGGTTATTATAATAGTAATAAATAAAGTCTTATCTTTTTTATAATATCCAACTTTTCATTGATAATGCGTATCTTCGGTTGTTACTGTAAGCAACTTGTCAATGTAGTTACGTCACTTCATAACACTGTTATGACAAAGAATATATCTATGTGCGTAAAATTGTTAAAGTTTCTTTTTTTATAGGAGAGGGGGCAAACGAGCATGCGACACACCTGATACTAAGTGCCTACGGCCGCCCATGAACAACTGCAATACCAGGGGATTTGCAGTTGCGTTACCAGCTTTTTAAAAAGGTGTAGGCTTTTTTCTTGAAGCTCTCTAGTCGTATCGGTCAATAAAAATCGCTGGTGGTAACCGATTCCACAAGGAAGTTGTGCAAGGAAGAAAATTTCTTCTAAACCGCACAGTGGTGGAGCGCCAATCATCCAGATGGATGTATGTATTATATTGCAACTTTTGTTGCGACTTGTTTCGACGCGATGTGCGATGGTGAAATTGAGCGGGTGGAATTAGTCCGAACAATTCCTCAGAGCACTCCCCGTGGTAGATGCGATAAAATATGCAAAGAGATGCAACATCTCTTCGCAGAGCGTCAAGCCCATCGGAATCCTTTCCGATGGGCTTGACGCGGTCGTCGACGATTTGAGTCGCTCTGCGCTGGATGCGGTCAAGTGTAAGGAGCTGCCACTGGGAAGCCCCAGTCCAGAGATAGGAACAGTATTCCATATGAGGCCGAACCTGCACCTTGTAAAGTTGCAGAAGTTGTGCTAGCATGAAAAACTGTACCGCTCTGCTGAGCACGCCAATCCTTTTGGAGGCCAATTAGGCCTTCTCTTTCAAGTGACCACGAAACTACACGTCACTCAATATGTCGGCGCTGAGGATTCCGATATTGGCTGAGGCAAATATGATACGAAAAAAGGGTTCTCTTTTGCGGAAAACGCGTAAACTTGTGTCTTCTGAGGATTAAACTGGACTAGATTTAGTCGCCACCAATCTTATACTTAGAACAGAAAAGACTTGACTTCAGACACAAGTTTGTTCCGGTACTCGTAGACGATTTCCTGAGAAAAATTGGCACGGCCGGTGTATAAAGAATCACCAGTGCTGTCATCCACATATCAATGAATGTTATCGGGTTGCAACATATAATTAATATGCAGAAGAAACAGCGTCGGTGATAACACGCCGCCTTGTGGAACAACAGCGTGAATAGGCTTGTAATCGGAGCATGCACCATCAAATACAACCTTGATGCTCCGAAAAAACAAAACTGGTGAACCAATTGCACAATTTCTCGGGAAGCTCATAGGAAGTAAGCTTCGAAAGAAGCCACTGCTTTCGCCCATTTATGAGTAAGGTAACCCAGAAGATCACCAGCCGAGCAACCACGACGGGCACCGTACTGACGGTCACGAATCAGCTGATGATCCTCAAGGAACCGCATGAGCTAGCAGTTGATAAAATGGACTCCATTATTTTCGAGAACAACGAGGTGATGGCGATAGGCCTGTAGTTGGACGGATCACAGCGGTTACTTTGTTTAGGGATCGGGTGCATGAAAGCTTTCTTCCATGAATTCAAAACAACGCCTAGGGATAGAAGTACCGGAAAAGATGCATTAGAACAAGTGCCAACTGTGGATCACCCGTCCTCAGGACAATTGTCAGGATTCCGTCAGGCCCACTCGACTTGTGTTTTGACATAACGAAGAGAGTTTTGCGTACTGAGTACTGCGTATGTCGCACATCACGCATAGAGAACTCACACTGGAGGTGGTCTGGAGTGTGTTCCCCCGTCATCGAAAGTCGATTTGGACCCAAAAAATGGAACCTAAATAGTCGGCTTTCTCTTTTCCGGCGTGAGCCAGTGACTCGTTCTCCCTGTGCAGAGGTGGTAGTGATGGCTTAAAGAAATTCCTTTGAACTGCTTTGGCGAGAGACCAGAATGCGCGTGTTCCCCAAGGAAGGCAAACTAATTTCTCGCCAATTCTGTCAATGTGCTCATACTTTGCCTAGACAATAACTCGTTTGATTTACCTGGAGGCGAAGACATACATTTATAAGCATGTTGGTGTTTACATCCGAGCCGCCAGAGCCTCAGCTCAGGCCTGATAACACTCCTGCTTAATGCGTTATACAATCTAACAGGAGCGATAATATACATGCTGCAGCTTTATTAGTAGTATAGTTTTAGCACAAATGGCTCGGATCGACCGGGGAAGGACCACGCTCTTATAGAATACCACCGTAAAATGCCAGCTTGATACTGTTGTATTTCGTATGGTGAATATAGAGAACCGGAGACCCATTTTACTGGAAAAGAAAAATTCCATTATAGTCCTCACGGTTGATGATGCATCTGCATTTTGATTCTTTATTAACCGCTTACCATCAGGTGGACTATGTGCTCGTTTTTCACCTTATCCTATAAAATCAAAGCGACCAAATCAAGGCTGAGATCTGCCTCCGAAGGGTTCTACAGATCATGGAATAAATACTTTCAGTCATTGTATTCACATCAGTGATATAGTCAGCAGCAGCGCTGGGATCATCCGGCAAAAAGCAAACCTGCCCCCATGAGTAGGATGCAATGAATTGCATGCATTCCGTCCCAATCCGCCCACCTGTAATACCAACGTATTTCGTATGGTAAGTTTAGAGACCCGGAGATCCTTTTAACTGTAAATGAGGTATTCCATCTTAGTCCTCAAGGCTGACAACGCATCTGCATTTTGATTTGCAATCGTGGAGAGATGTATATTTATATGGGCCTCAGCAACCACTTACCATCAAAAGAACTGTGTGCTCATTTGTCACCCTATTTCTATAAAAAAATATAGTAGTGAAGTCCATGACACGATAAAGAACGATGAATTCTCTTAAGGTGCTACAAAAAGCAAACAGAACGTTCACAAAATTGCTTCTCTATTTAAATTAACAAAGATAATACTAAATTTTGAAATATGTGCAACTAAATATTAAAGTCTTTTACAGGTTACGTTTGTCATGTGATGGTAATGTTAGATAATCCACCACATTAGTTTGTCCTGTTTGTATCGTAAGTAAGCATATCAATTCTTAGAGAAATGCAAGAAAAATTTGACTGCTTCCAATTGATGCCAACATAACTATCTCGTTTATGGCAGACGTAAAATACTCAGACCTGCGATGGGGTGCAGCTTCAACGGTGCGAGACACATGGTACCGCGGTTTTCAAATCGGCTACCAAGCTTAGCGAAAACGACAAGCCCTCTAAAAAACGTTAGAATTCCATCATCCAGCAGTAGACTTTAACGCGTTAATAAGGAAGATGAAAAAGAGGTTATATATCCGAATCATGACGGAACCATTCCCGTATCTATCATACATAAGTAAGAATGCTCATCATCGTCATCGCAGTTACATCCCCCCACAAGTCCACTATTGAACATAGGCCTCTCCCAAGGAATGCCACAAAGCACAGTCCTGAGCCACCTGCATTAATCGACTTTCTTCATTTCTGACCAGGACATCACCCCATGTATGGTGGATTTATCCATCACTCATCCTACACATTGCCGACTAGTACGAGGCTGACACTTGAAAATCTTTCTTCCACATTGGTTGATAAGCTAGCTTGCGGCTTACTTGATAATAAATGCCCAACATGAACATCCGCAACACCAGTGGAAATATATGTGTGATGCCGGCCTTTTAGTTGAATGTAGGCATTAATTTTAGACTCTTGTAATACAAGTGCTTGTAAATCAACTGGCGATACTAAATTCCGTAATGTGGTGGAATGAAAAAGCGTGAAGTAAATCATCAAATCCCGCTAACTTGCAAAGTTAATCTACTTATTACTTATTTTTATTACCTTTGCGTTCACCAAATGATTATAAAGAAATGCTTTTACGTACGTTATTTTTAACAAAAATACCTTGCCCGTCATTGTTTTTATTATTTAATATTGCATCCGTAAATATAATATATTTTTCTAAAATAAATAAAGGAAATGTCTCACAAATTAATTTTGAGGTATTCTGTCAACAATTTTCTTGAAAATGGCTAAAAGTAATTCAGAGTGTTACTATGTTTCACCACATTAACGAAAGTAAAATTACGGACAATTAAAATTCAATTGCAGTTTTCAATTTGTGTTTGCCAGTTAAAAAAAAGGTTACCGATTTCCATTTGTACAGCATATATTAAAATTTATTTAATATATTATTATTATATTCATATTATGTGACTGTATGAATTTTGTAAATATATTATGTATTATATTATATTTATAAATACATATAGTCAGGCTATTAACATAGAAAGACTGTGTGCAATTAGTGTAATTTACGATAAGTTGTAGTTCACGCTATGTTTCATAGTTTGAAAAAATGGTTCTCTTTTGTTTATTTTTGAAGTTAAATCTTTTTTAGAATCGTTGTGATTTGAACTTCGATGAAACGAAACAGCGACATTAAAAAGACAAAAATATATACAAAATACATCTGCAGGATTAAGTCTGCGAGAGAGTGAGATATTGTATAATATGTAATGTAATATATGTCTAATAAAATTATATGATTTAAACTTGATAAAAATATGATTAATAAACTCTATAATTGTCCTACTTCTGATACTCTAAATTTGTCTTATTTTCTGTTACTAAGTAACAGCTTATGAAGCTTACACTTCTACCGCGTGGGAACTGCACACATTATTTTTAATCTGACTAAAGTTTTTAAATACTTCTGGACATAGACCTTTCCAATAACTCTCTTAAGGTGCTTTTAATTAAAAGGCATGATCTGCTTTTAATTAAAAGGCGTTTTTTGTTTTAATTAAAATTTATAGCCGTAGCATACCCTGACCAAATTTTACATTCTCAATTAAAGTACTAAGCTAAGAGAGTCGCTGTTGCGCAACCGCTGAATGTTGCATTGCTTATTTTGTGCAGAATGTATAAATTCCCTAAAACAGTTGCTTCGTACTTGTTACGTTGAGCAGGCGGATTAGTAAGCACAGAAAAGTAAGCGATTCGGGTTCAAAACGTATTGGAAAAAATAAAACAATTTGAAAGTTAACAGAGTGCATCGCGTGCTTGAAAGTTTACCGTTACAGTTTCATCCTATTAAAATCTACTGTTGAACGTAGCCCTCCCCTATAGATTGCCTCATAGGGGTAATATTTGCGATAGTTGCTACGCTTGGTAAGCAGGTTGACAATCTCTATACATTTACGAGTACACTATTTTCATTTAAAAACATTCACTACACGATTATTATCGAATGGTATAATTGTTTCCCACCTCATAAGAAAGCATGAAGCATGGCAGCTTGCCATGTTTCATGCTGCTCTTGGTTGGCGACCGCAGTTCTTTAGTTTTAGTCGTTATTAAGAAAACGCTGCTTCCCATCTCCTGATTTGTTTCCCTCTATCACCTCTTACTACATAATATTTTGCTTTCAACTTTACATTAATGTATAAAACACAAAAAATAAAATAAACGCATTTTTACCTGGACATACATATTCAAATAATAACACGGGCCGCCGGCGTACCAGGCGTACGCAGGCGTTCCCCTGTGCAAAATTATAAGTTCATATATGACACAGCGGCCCTTTGCAACAAAATGGTTGCATTTTGTTGCAAAGGTTTTGTGCAAAGGTTTTGGTTTTGTGCAATTTACACTGCTCACTAGACTCAATTTAGTTGCGCGACTGAATTGATGTCCTACAAAAATACCAAATTGTCCAGATTTTTGTTACAAAAAGAGAACTGCCACGTTAAATTTACAATAAGGTGACGTTACCATTCATATGTAAGTAATTATTTATAATATTAGTACTATTTGTTTCTATTTAATCTTAAAAATTACAATAATAACAGTCCATAGCTTCCACGCGAAAGGTCGTGTTGTTTTGAATTTATTTGCCACCACAGGCCACTCAAATATTAGTCTATGAGGCCAGTTGCGCTCTTTGAGGATACTCATACAATATGTAGTTCGGTTGAGCGATTGATCTAAGTCTGTATCCGAGTTGTTGCTGTTACTACTATTAATTTACTTATACTTGTTTGTAAATAGTTATCGGTAAAAATGGCAAATCAAAGACATTGGTCTATACAGCCATATCTCTTGTACATATAATTATTTTTGAGAGTATGTTTTCTGATTTATTTAATATATATTGTGACCTTCATTGTAATATAGTTTTAAAATTGCATCAACTTAAATATACAATACTTACGTTTAATACATTATATTAAAATTACTAAGTGTTTACTTCGACCATATTGTTTATTTATTTATTTATTGCAAATTTCCTAAACATCAGAGTTTAAAGAATATATGGAAGTACTTTTGTAATAATAGGCTAACCTGGCTTCCCACAAGAAACAGTGTCATTTGCTCAATTTATTTCTAGACCTCTAAATTTCACGTGTTGGCGAACAATAGATGGCAATTGGTTGAGGGTACCAAGCCAACTTAAATACACACTGTATTATTGTAAGTTTTTTTTGCATCATAGAAAAGGCAAAGTAGCGTACAGACAACCGTATGGTAAGTAAACTGTGGCCCATGTTCATTTACGATCTCAAGGCCAACAAACCGCTACAGATTGCAAATGCTTTGCTTACCCTGAGGACTAATAGATCGGGAGATGGTGACAGAAAATAGTTTCCCATTTTCTCCTGCATGCCTTTTTAAGAATTGATAACTAACCCTAAAATATGAAAGATACAGGGGCTACGAGCCCTTGCGCGCTTGCACGTCATAAAGAAAATGGCTTCTCTTTGTGTAAAGAATTTTAGTATTTCTCCGTGACATTATATTGCACGCCTTTGTAATATAACGTAGTTGGAACAAATTTAAGCTATAATAATTGATGGCATGCAATTCGCAACGGCCGACGGGGCTCAAAGGGTTACGTAGAAATGAAAAAAAAAATAGAACATTTCCGTGTTTACAAATTGCATGCCGTTGTAAAAAATTAGTTTTTTTTTATTTCAAAAATACTCTACGAAAATTGGCATGCACCTCTCGTATGACCAAGGGTGGAAAATATTAGGAAAATGTTGTGAAAATTCAATACAAATAAACTTTTCGTGATGCATATTTAACTTTTATAATTTATTAAAATTAGCAAATTTGGCATGCACAACAGGAAGTTGTTAAGTAGTGGCATGCATGACGAAAATTGCAAAAAACGCTGTTATAATTTCCGTGACTTTATTTTGCACACCATTCAATATTTCATTAAAAAACATTATTTTAAATTGATAAAAAATGGCATGCATATTACACAAGCCTGACATAAAAAAACTTGTGCAAATCTAAAATTAAAAAGAGTTTTTTAACAAAAATAAAAATAAGGAACATTTCCATGTTTTATTTTTGCATGCCTTTTTGTACATTGTCTGTAAATATTATTTTAAACTTCAATAACAAATGCATGCCAATTTTCGTAGAGTATTTTTGAGATAAAAAAAAACGATTTTTTTACAACGGCATGCAATTTGTAAACACGGAAATGTTCTATTTTTTTTTTCATTTCTACGTAACCCTTTGAGCCCCGTTGGCAGTTGCGAATTGCATGCCATCAATTATTATTGCTTAAATTTGTTCCAACTACCTTATATTACAAAGGCATGCAATATATTGTCACGGAAAAATACTAAAATTCTTTACACAAAGAGAAACCATTTTCTTTATGACGTGCAAGCGCGCAAGGGCTCGTAACCCCTCTATCTTTCATATTTAAGGGTTAGTTATCTATTCTTTAAAAGACATGCAGGAGAAAATGGGAGACTATTTTCTGTCACCATCTCCCGATCTATAAGACGTAATGCGCCGTGCTACCCGTAAAATGTTCAATATGTAGTATAGTGTAGTATGTGCACAAGCAGCATGCAAGCTGTATATGAGCTGCATTGAAGTTCCTTTTTATACTAGAGGCTGTATTTTTCGGCTAAAATAAAGTTGTATAAGCGCTTAAACAGATCTTAAAAGTAAAAAATTGACATAAATCATGCAGTATAAAAGAGGCTGTATAACTGCTATATTACAGCTGTTATTTGGTGTTCAAGGAAACTATAACATTACAGATATTGACCTATAAGTGACTTTTAAAGACAAAACGTTCCAAATTCGTTTTTGAGCGGGATTACAAATAAATATAAAGCAAAAAAAAACGTTCATTGAATGATGCCGACATTCAACAATCTTAACATATATTTAACGTATTAACGGATTGGAGTTGAGTTTTGACGGTGATAATTGATGAATTGAAAGTGCAAAATTAGATTTAGGGTATACGTGTATATTTTTTCTATCAAAAAATTGCTGCGCCAGCAAAATAACAAAATAATATAGGGAAAAAATTCTAAAAAAACATATTTATGGATATGAAGGCACAATGATCAAACTGAAATTGATGGTGTAGGCTTAGACTAACGTCTAATATTCCCAAAATTATACATTAAATCTTGTTTTTATGGGTCTTAGAATGGCAAAAATTTCTTTAACATTTTTATATGTGGTAGAGCCATGCTGCAGCTATATTAGTAGTATAGTTGTAGCACGAATGGGTCGGCTCGACCGGGGAAGGACCGCGCTCTCACAGAATACCAGCGTAAAATAGCAGCTTGACACTGCTGTGTTTCGTATGGTGAGTGTAGAGAACCGGAGACCGTTTTTACTGGAAAAGAGGCATTCCATCTCAGTCCTCACGGTTGACAACGCATCTGCATTTTGATTCGCAAACGAGGATAAATGTAGATGTTTATGGGCCACAGCAACCACTTGCCATCAAGAGGATTGTGTGCTCGTTTGTCACCCCTATCCAATTATAAAAAAAACAACCTGCCACCGTTATCGGTGTCCACCACCCTTGTTCAGACGACGATTAGATAACTTATCTGTGAAACGTAAAATTGTCATAGGTAAACACAGTTACGAAAGTAACAGTGGAAAAATATTTATGTTTATCACCCTTTTTTTTTATAAGGCTAAAAAATATTATTTTAGGCGGAATTATCCATGCTTATTAAAATAACAATTCAAGAAGCGTAACTTCTGTTTATCATTTATTATTTTGAAATATATTTAAAAGGAAAAAATATTGTCGTTACATATATATTTAAATTTAATTTAATATTTTTATAACTTCGTCGTTAGATGAATTTATTTTACTTTTACTTTGGGGTTTTGTTACACGAATTTTGATAATACATAGGCATTTTTATCATTCTGTCTTTGTTTAATAACCTAAAAATATCCTTCGATTAATTATTAATAATCTAAATAAAAAAATAAAATAAAAAAATAAGTAAACTCTCTTACGAATAAGAATAACAATAATAATAATTATTCATTATCACAGACACAAGTTTGTCCCGTTACTCGGCGACATTTTCCCAAAAAATATTTGCACGTCCAGTATATAAGGCATTACCAGTGCTGTCGTCTGCATAGCAATGAATGTTACCAGTTTGCAACATATCATTGATATGCAGGAGAAACACCGTCGGTGATAGCACGCAGCCTTGTGGAACACCAGCGTTGATAAGCTTGAAATCAGAGCATGCACCGTCTACTTGATGCTCCGATCAGCAAGGAAACTGGTGATCTAGTGGTACAATTACTCGGGAACCCCATAGGAAGGAAGCTTCAAAAGAAGCGCTTTGTGCCAGACCCGATCGAAGGTCTTCGCTATGTCCATACTAACGGCCAATGCCTCCCCCTTGTACTCTACTGTCTCAGCCCATCTATGAGTCAGGTAGACCAGAAGATCACCAGCTGATCGAACCTGACGAAAACCGTACTTGTGGTCACTAATCAGCTGGTGATCCTCAAGGGACCTCGTGAGCTGGCAGTTTATAATGGATTCCATTATTTTGGAGAACAAGGAGGTTATGGTGATAGGCCTGTAGTTGGACAGGTCTGAACGGTCGCCTATTTTAGGGATAGGATTCACGTGGTAGCGTTATGCTGTGAATAAATAAGCCGCAGCAGCTGTTAGCGCCTCAATATCCATTTTAATAAATTCGTCCACACATTGGCCTGAAACGATCTCCTGTTTTATTTCTTTCTGTCAACACCCTCTAGAATCTAGAAAAGTATTTGTTTATAATGCAACGCAATTGTAGTAGTAGTGCCTAAAAAAGTAACATTGAAAGACACTTCAATATACTCTGCATATGTGTGTAACAGTAGTAACCAACACCGAAACGTATCTGCAAATTGAAGACAAATCTAACAAAACAACAATGTGTTTTCACCAGGTCATTTCAACTTTCGAAAAGTGCTTCAATTACATCTTTAAAGGTTTTTCATTTGTTGGCTAAGAAGAAAAAGCCTTTCGTAGCCGGGGGAAATAATAAATTATTTCCCTCGTCTACCACACATCTGCTGATTCTGTCTTTCAAAATTTTAAAAACAAAACTGAAAATATTTCGGCTATTTAAGCCATACCATTGTCAACCAGAACAGTGTAGAGAAGAATCGAAGTTATTGCTTCTGATATGAAATAGAAGTTGCAGATTGATATAAGAAATTGCAATTTTTTTTTCTCTTCAACTCGACTAGTCTGCTGATATTTCCGACACTGCACATCTATGTGTTATTATTAAAACGGTATTTTTAATGATTTTACAACAAACGAAGAATTTTTCAAATTGTAAGCCGCTCAAGGGCTCAACACAAGGTATAAATATTTACGATGCTTTTATAAACTTTGCAGAAAAAATTTAATGTTGTATCCTACGGATTATGACGTCTATAGTACTGAATGCGATTGTGGAATATCTTTATTGATTGGATAGAGTCTTACATGGGCTCTTTTCAGGTAGTAATTATAGTACTAAATGTGTAATTAAAACAAGTTGCCAAGAGCAGTATATTATTACATATTTTGAGTCGTAATCAGTTGTCGTTGCCAATTCTCCCAACTCCGGGGTTGCAATTAAATGCGTAAATGATAATCAAACAAAATTTCATCTCCTTTTACTTTGCCAACTCATAACAGTTTATTGCTGAACATAGAGTGTCCACTGTAGGTAGAATTTGCCATAATCGCCACGCTTGATAGGTGGACTAGTGATTTCATAAGTGAAGTAAGTAAATGCTGTGGCTCAAAAACGTTTACATCTATCATCGATTATAAATCAAAATGCCTCGTTACCCCTGGATCCCCGGAGAGTCTCCGGATCTAGAGCGGGTATTATGTGAGACCGTTGTCCTTACCTTGTCGATCCAACCTCTTCGTATAACAATCATAATACTGTTGTAGCATGGCTGTAACACATAAATGTCAAATATTTTTTTAAACTTTTAACAGTGGTAGAGCCACACGGCAGCTTTGCTGTCGCACGGATGGGCCGGCTTGAACCGGGGGTGCTACCACAACCTCACAGAAAACCAGCGTGAAGTAGAGGTTTACCTCTGCGTTTCGCTTGGTGAGTGCAGGTGGCCGGAGGCCCTTTTTACTGGAAATGAGGCATTCCATCTCAGTCCTCACGGGTGATAACGCATCTACATTTTGATTTGTAATAGAGGATAGATGAAGATGTCTATGGGCCGCAGCAACCACTTACCATCAGGTGGACTGTGTGCTCGTTTGTCACCCTTATCCTATATAAAAAAACTTGTTTTTGAAACATTAATCCGTTTTTGCTTAATTACATTGATGTGAATAATCCAGTAACAGGGTTTTTAAGTTTCAATTACCTACTTGCAATTGTTTCTGTTAATACTCGTATTGTTTTTTTTTTCATTGGTGTGAAACAGTCCCCACACACTATTAGAAAACTGCCGATGCGGTGAACAACGTAAACTACGTTACTAAAGTTTTCGAGAACAGCGAGGGGTGATGGCGATAGGCCTGTAGTTGGACGGATCACAGCGGTTACTTTTTTTAGGGATCGGGTGCATGAAAGCTTTCTTCCATGAATTCGAAACTATGCCTAGGGGTAGAAGTACCAGAAAAGATGCATTAGAACAAGTGCCAGCTCTGGATCACCCGTCCTCAGGACAATTGGCGGGATTCCGTCAGGCCCACTCGACTTGTGTTTTGACAGAACAAAGAGTGTTTTGCGTACTGAATACTGCGTGTGTCGCACATCATGCATAGAGAACTCACACTGGGGGTGGTCTGGAGTGTGTTCCCCCGTCATCGAAAGTCGATTTGGACCCAAAAAATGAAACCTAAATAGTCGGCTTTCTCTTTTGCGGCGGTGAGCCAGTGACTCGTTCTCCCTGTGCAGAGGTGGCAGTGATGGCTTAAAGAAATTCCCATGAACTGCTTTGGCGAGAGACCAGAATGCGCGTGTTCCCCAAGGAAGGCGAACTAATTTCTCGCCAATTCTGTCAATGTGCTCATACTTTACCTAGACAAAAGTCGTTTGATTTACCTGGAGGTGAAGATATACTTTTATAAGCATGTTGGTGTTTACATCCCGAGCCGCCAGAGCCTCAGCTCAGGCCTGATAATACTCCTGCTTAATGCGTAATACAATGTTACAGGAGCGATAATATACATGCTGCAGCTTTATTAGTAGTATAGTTTTAGCACAAATGGCTCGGATCGACCGGGGAAGGACCACGCTCTCATAGAATACCACCGTAAAATGGCAGCTTGATACTGCTGTGTTTCGTATGGTGAATGTAGAGAACCGGAGACCCATTTTACTGGAAAAGAGAAATTCCATTTTAGTCCTCACGGTTGACGATGCATCTGCATTTTGATTCTTTATTAACCGCTTACCATCAGGTGGACTATGTGCTCGTTTTTCACCTTATCCTATAAAATCAAAGCGACCAAATCAAGGCTGAGATCTGCCTCCGAAGGGTACCACAGATCATGGAATAAATACTTTCAGTCATTGTAGTCACATCAGTGATATAGTCAGCAGCAGCGCTGGGATCATCCGGCAAAAAGCTGTAGTGTTATGCTACTTACATATCATTTTACACTACTTACAAATCATTTTCACTTCGTATTTTTACGCTACCAGCACTTTTTAAATCGGTTTCAATGGAGTCTACCTTTTTCGATCTTTTATTTAGTTCTCCGTAACTGCAATTTCGGGTTTCGTGCGGGCTGTTGCGCTACCTTTTTTCCTATATCAATAATATCCCATTTTTTACCTAAATCTTGCTATTTCTCTATTACGAGCCTGAAACCAAAATTTGACATGTTTTGACATCGTTGTTTATCTGGTTGACATGGCAATTTTTATACAAATTCGTTACCGGTCTGATGTTTTTACTTCAATACTTCCACAAAAATACTCTTTTCCTCTTGGCCATTTACAAAAATTTACTTTTAATTTTAATAATTTCCCGTTCTTATCCCAGATCCGTCGTCGAGCGCGGAGCTCTCTAAAAAGGTATAAAAGCCGAACAATCGGCCAATAAAGGGAGTCTCACTTCAGCTTTCAAACTGGAAGCATCTCCTAAAGGCCTTATCTCGGGGCCGCACTGCTCCGGGATCCTGCAAGCCTCTGCCTTCATCTGAAGTCGTCGCCTAGCCACGCCTACGCCTCCACCTACTAGTGCCCGCGCTATCTTTAGCCGCTATGCGTGCTTGCTCCAGGCGCTGTTAGCGTTTACTCCAGGCGCTGAGAGCGCCTACTCTGGGTGCTGCGTGTGCCTACTCCAAGCGCAGCGTGTGCCTACCCTGGGTGCTGCGTGTGCCTACTCCAAGCACTGCGTGTGCCTACTCCAGGCGCAGCGTGTGCCTACTCTGGACGCTGCGTGTGACTACTCCAAGCGCTGCGTGTACCTACTCCAGGCGCTGCGTGTGCCTAGACCAGGCGCTGCGTGCCACCACCGCCAAGTGCGGTGTGCCACTTTGATTTTCAGGCTCCGCTTCAGTATTTATCTATCTTTATTATTATTTTTTTAAAAAAATAATTGTAATTCACGTCACCCATCACCATCATCGTACTTCATTTTTTTATATAAAATTGTAAATATCTTTTTACAATTTTTAAATTAATTATTTTTTTTGTTTGGTTAGGTTCTTTTGTTTTTAATTGTCGCTTCACGACAAAGCAAACCTGTCCTCAGATTAGAATAGAATAGAATAGAATAGAATAGAATAGAATAATTTTTATTCAATATATATTACATGTGTAATTCTCATTGAAAGTCATTTTTTACTTTACCACTGGTTCGAAAAAATACCCTCTGTCCTAGGAAGAACCAGCAAGAAACCCAGCGGGACTTTATTTTAAATAAATTTTACAATATAAATGATTACGAACTATTTACAAATTTTATTTTAGAAACTGCTTGGAAACGACCACCACGTTCCCAGGGGTTATTATCAACCATGTATTCATTTATACTATAATAACCCTTTTTATACAGTTTCAGCTTAATAAAACATTTAAACTTGGTAATAGAGAGAACCTGTACACTTTCCGGGACCTTGTTGTAATAGCGTATACATTGCCCCAAGAATGAATTACTGACTCTGTGGCATCGAGGTAAACTGGCATCACTAGCTTGTGTTTGTTCCTAGTGTTTACAGAATGTACATCACTTTTTTTACTAAAACTATCTTTGTTTTTGTGAACATTCATTAAATTTTCGTAAATATACTGAGAGGGCAAAGTTAATATAATAATTTCTTTAAATTTATCTCTAAGAGGACTCTCTCGGTTTTAGATTGTAAATAGCTCTAATGGCCCTCTTCTGTAAAACAAAAATAGTTTCTGAATCAGCCGCATTTCCCCAAAATCCCATAAGACATTATGCTATGGAAATAACTAAAATAAACTAATCCAGCAGTAATCTAGCTGTAAAACTATGCTATCTTGACACTAGTGAGACCTCTTATCTTTTTTACAGCATAGGCTGCAGAACTTAGTCTGCTTGCTAATTTGGATATATGGGGGCCCCACTGAAGCTTTGCGTTAAGAGTGATGCCAAGAAAAACAGTGGATACAACAGGGCTCAATTCCTCCCCATTTAAAAACACATTGGTATTCAGATTTTTAACATTCGTTGTTGTAAATTTAACACAATTAATTTTATTTCCGTTCAAATGCAGATTATTAACGTTAAACCAATGCATTAATTTTGATATAGCATTATTCACTTCCTCACATTTATAGAATTGACGTTTAAGTTTAAAAATCAAGGAAGTATCATCAGCAAATAATACTATATCATGACTATCCCCTACAAGGTGAGGTAAGTCATTAATATACACCAGAAACAGGAATGGGCCGAGAATCGAGCCCTGAGGAACACCCATTAGTACAGGTGACCCGGAAGAACTTTTACCATTGATAATAACCTTCTGCTTTCTATTACTTAAATATGAAATAATAAGTTTAAGCGTTGTGTTCATGACACCATAGTACTGTAGCTTCCTGATTAATGTCTCATGGTGAACACAGTCGAAGGCCTTGGAAAGGTCACAAAATATACCCAAAGCATCCTCTGAATTCTCCCATGCACAAAAAATATGTTTAATAAGCTCAACTCCAGCGTCAGTTGTCGAGCGACCCCTTGTAAAACCGAATTGATTTTTATGTAGCAATTTATTAATATTAAAGAAACTTAACATCTGATCTAAAATAATTTTTTCATAAACTTTACTTAATGTTGGTAGTACAGAAATTGGTCTAAAATTGGCGGGGGTCTATTGTACTACCAGATTTAAATATAGGTATGACTTTACTGTGTTTCATTAAATCAGGAAACACACCAGATTCGACGCTTATATTAAATATAATGGCTAGATAAGGTGCTAATATATCTATTATAGATAAAATAACTTTAACGGAAATCCCCCATAAATCTGCCGGTTTCTTAACATCAATAGCTTTTAAATATTTAACGATATCTTTCGGCAGTACTCTATGGAATTTAAAAGTATTAGAACAAGCCTAAATGAGTATCCTAAGTGGATGAGGAGCCTAAATGAGCCTCATGAGTAGGATGCAATGAATTGCATGCATTCCGTCCCAATCCGCCCACCTGTAATACCAACGTATTTCGTATGGTAAGTTTAGATACCCGGAGATCCTTTTAACTGTAAATGAGGTATTCCATCTTAGTCCTCAAGGCTAACAACGCATCTGCATTTTGATTTGCAATCGTGGAGAGATGTAGACTTATATGGGCCTCAGCAACCACTTACCATCAAAAGAACTGTGTGCTCATTTGTCACCCTATTTCTATAAAAAAAATATAGTAGTGAAGTCCATGATACGATAAAGAATGATGAATTCTCTTAAGGCGCTATAAAAAGCAAACAGAACGTTCACAAAATTGCTTCTCTATTTAAATTAACAAAGATAATACTAAATTTTGAAATATGTGCAACTAAATAATTAAGTCTTTTACAGGTTACGTTTGTCATGTGATGGTAATGTTAGATAATCCACCACATTAGTTTGTCCTGTTTGTATCGTAAGTAAGCATATCAATTCTTAGAGAAATGCAAGAAAAATTTGGACTGCTTCCAATTGATGCCAACATAACTATCTCGTTTATGGCAGACGTAAAATACTCAGACCTGCGATGGGGTGCAGCTTCAACGGTGCGAGACACACGGTACCGCGGTTTTCAAATCGGCTACCAAGCTTAGCGAAAACGACAAGCCCTCTAAAAAACGTTAGAATTCCATCATCCAGCAGTAGACTTTAACGCGTTAATAAGGAAGAAGAAAAAGAGGTTATATATCCGAATCATGACGGAACCATTCCCGTATCTATCATACATAAGTAAGAATGCTCATCATCGTCATCGCAGTTACATCCCCCCACAAGTCCACTATTGAACATAGGCCTCTCCCAAGGAATGCCACAAAGTTACAGTCCTGAGCCACCTGCATTAATCGACTTTCTTCATTTCTGACCAGGACATCACCCCATGTATGGGTGGATTTATCCATCACTCATCCTACACATTGCCGACTAGTACGAGGCTGACACTTGAAAATCTTTCTTCCACATTGGTTGATAAGCTAGCTTGCGGCTTACTTGATAATAAATGCCCAACATGAACATCCGCAACACCAGTGGAAATATATGTGTGATGCCGGCCTTTTAGTTGAATGTAGGCATTAATTTTAGACTCTTGTAATACAAGTGCTTGTAAATCAACTGGCGATACTAAATTCCGTAATGTGGTGGAATGAAAAAGCGTGAAGTAAATCATCAAATCCCGCTAACTTGCAAAGTTAATCTACTTATTACTTATTTTTATTACCTTTGCGTTCACCAAATGATTATAAAGAAATGCTTTTACGTACGTTATTTTTAACAAAAATACCTTGCCCGTCATTGTTTTTATTATTTAATATTGCATCCGTAAATATAATATATTTTTCTAAAATAAATAAAGGAAATGTCTCACAAATTAATTTTGAGGTATTCTGTCAACAATTTTCTTGAAAATGGCTAAAAGTAATTCAGAGTGTTACTATGTTTCACCACATTAACGAAAGTAAAATTACGGACAATTAAAATTCAATTGCAGTTTTCAATTTGTGTTTGCCAGTTAAAGAAAAGGTTACCGATTTCCATTTGTACAGCATATATTAAAATTTATTTAATATATTATTATTATATTCATATTATGTGACTGTATGAATTTTGTAAATATATTATGTATTATATTATATTTATAAATACATATAGTCAGGCTATTAACATAGAAAGACTGTGTGCAATTAGTGTAATTTACGATAAGTTTGTAGTTCTCGCTATGTTTCATAGTTTGAAAAAATGGTTCTGTTTTGTTTATTTTTGAAGTTAAATCTTTTTTAGAATCGTTGTGATTTGAACTTTGATGAAACAAAACAGCGACATTAAAAATACAAAAATATATACAAAATACATCTGCAGGATTTAGTCTGCGAGAGAGTGAGATATTGTATAATATGTAATGTAATATATGTCTAATAAAATTATATGATTTAAACTTGATAAAAATATGATTTATAAACTCTATAATTGTCCTACTTCTGATACTCTAAATTTGTCTTATTTTCTGTTACTAAGTAACAGCTTATGAAGCTTACACTTCTACCGCGTGGGAACTGCACACATTATTTTTAATCTGACTAAAGTTTTTAAATACTTCTGGACATAGACCTTTCCAATAATATGCATGATGTGCTTTTTAATAAAAGGCGTCTTTTGTTTTAATTAAAATTTATAGCCGTAGCATACCCTGATCTAATTTTACATTCTCAATTACTACTAATAATTACAGTCGCTGTTGCGCAACCGCTGAAAGTTGCATTGCTTATTTTGTGCAGAATGTATAAATTCCCTAAAACAGTTGCTTCGTACTTGTTACGTTGAGCAGGCGGATTAGTAAGCACAGAATAGTAAGCGATTCGGGTTCAACACGTATTGGAAAAAATAAAACAATTTGAAAGTTAACAGAGTGCATCGCGTGCTTGAAAGTTTACCGTTACAGTTTCATCCTATTAAAATCTACTGTTGAACGTAGCCCTCCTCTATAGATTGCCTCATAGGGGTAATATTTGCGATAGTTGCTACGCTTGGTAAGCAGGTTGACAATCTCTATACATTTACGAGTACACTATTTTCATTTAAAAACATTCACTACACGATTATCATCGAATGGTATAATTGTTTTCCACCTCATAAGAGAGCATGAAGCATGGCAGCTTGCCATGTTTCATGCTGCTCTTGGTTGGCGACCGCAGTTCTTTAGTTTTAGTCGTTATTAAGAAAACGCTGCTTCCCATCTCCTGATTTGTTTCCCTCTATCACCTCTTATTAGATAATATTTTGCTTTCAACTGTACATTAATGTATAAAACACAAAAAATAAAATAAACGCATTTTTACCTGGACATACATATTCAAATAATAACACGGGCCGCCGGCGTACCAGACGGGAGTAGCCATACGCAGGCGTTCCCCTGTGCAAAATTATAAGTTCATATATGACACAGCGGCCCTTTGCAACAAAATGGTTGCATTTTGTTGCAAAGGTTTTGTGCAAAGGTTTTTGTTTTGTGCAATTTGCACTGCTCACTAGACTCAATTTAGTTGCGCGACTGAATTGATGTCCTACAAAAATACCAAATTGTCCAGCTTTTTTTTACAAAAAGAGAACTGCCACGTTAAATTAACAAAAAGGTGACGTTAGCATACATATGTAAGTAATTCTTTATAATATTAGTACTATTTGTTTCTATTTAATCTTAAAAATTACAATAATAACAGTCAATAGCTTCCACACGAAAAACCGTGTTGTTTTGAATTTCTTTGCCACCACAGGCCACTCAAATATTAGTCTATGAAGCCAGTTGCCCTCTATGAGGCCAGTTGCCCTCTATGAGGCCACTTATACAATATGTAGTTTGGTAGAGCGATTGATCTAAGTCTGTATCCGAGTTGTTGCTGTCACTACTATTAATTTACTTATACTTGTTTGTAAATAGTTATCGGTAAAAATGGCAAATCAAAGACATTGGTCTATACAGCCATATCTCTTGTACATATAATTATTTTTGAGAGTATGTTTTCTGATTTATTTAATATATATTGTGACCTTCATTGTAATATAGTTTTAAAATTGCATCAACTTAAATATACAATACTTACGTTTAATACACTATATTAAAATTACTAAGTGTTTACTTCGACCATATTGTTTATTTATTTATTTATTGCAGGTTTCCTAAACATCAGAGTTTAAAGAATATATGGAAGTACTTTTGTAATAACAGGCTTACCTGGCTTCCCACAAGAAACAGTGTCATTTGCTCAATTTATTTCTAGACCTCTAAATTTCACGTGTTGGCGAACAATAGATGGCAATTGGTTGAGGGTACCAAGCCAACTTAAATACACACTGTATTATTGTAAAGTTTTTTTTGCATCATAGAAAATGCAAAGTGGCGTACAGACAACCGTATGGTAAGTAAACTGTGGCCCATGTTCATTTACGATCTCAAGGCCAACAAACCGCTACAGATTGCAAATGCTTTGCTTACCCTGAGGACTAATAGATCGGGAGATGGTGACAGAAAATAGTTTCCCATTTTCTCCTGCATGCCTTTTTAAGAATTGATAACTAACCCTAAAATATGAAAGATAGAGGGGCTACGAGCCCTTGCGCGCTTGCGCGTCATAAAGAAAGTGGCTTCTCTTTGTGTAAAGAATTTTAGTATTTCTCCGTGACATTATATTGCACGCCTTTGTAATATAACGTAGTTGGAACAAATTTAAGCTATAATAATTGATGGCATGCAATTCGCAACGGCCGACGGGGCTCAAAGGGTTACGTAGAAATGAAAAAAAAAAATAGAACATTTCCGTGTTTACAAATTGCATGCCGTTGTAAAAAATTAGTTTTTTTATCTCAAAAATACTCTACGAAAATTGGCATCCACCTCTCGTATGACCAAGGGTGGAAAATATTAGGAAAATGTTTGTGAAAATTCAATACAAATTTTCCGTGATTTCAAACTACTTTTAATAAAGATAAATATTAATTTTATGACCAAATAATTCTGAAATACAAATGGCATGCATGTTGCACATGATCATTATAATATTATAAATGATAACAAAAGTTGCAAAAAATTAAATAAACATTTCCGCGTTTTTTATTTGCATGCCGTTTTGTATTTCATAAAACATATTATTTAAGTATATACCGAAAATGGCATGCGTATTAAATAACACGATCGTATTTTAAATAATAATGAAAATTTTCATAAAATATATGAAACATTTCCGTGTCTTTTATTTGCATGACGTTTTGTATTACATAAAAACATATTATTTTAAGTATATACCGAAAATGGCATGCGTATTAAATAACACGATCGTATTTTAAATAATAATGAAAGTTTCATAAAATATAATATGAAACATTTCCGTGTTTTTAATTTGCATGCCGTTTTGCATCTCATAAAAACATATTATTTAAAGTATATATCGAAAATGGCATGCGTATTAAATAACACCACCGTATTTTTAATAATAATTAGAGTTTCATAAAAAAATAACAAGCATTTCAAAATCACCAAAAAAAAACAATTTTTTATTTTTACGTGACTTTTTGACAATATACTATATAAAATATTTCAGTTATTTAATAAAGTAGGCCCGAGTACTTAATAATAGAAACAATAACTTAGTTTGAAGAAAGCCACATACCAATGTATTGGCAGCGGTTTTTTTTTTATTAAAGTATTTTTTATCAATAAACATGCATGCTATTTGTTATTGAAGTTGAAAATAATATTTACAGACAATGTACAAAAAGGCATGCAAAAATAAAACATGGAAATGTTCCTTATTTTTATTTTGTTTAAAAAACTCTTTTCAATTTAAGTTTTCCACAAGTTTTTTTTTATGTCAGGCTTGTGTAATATGCATGCCATTTTTTATCAACTTAAAATAATGTTTTTTAATGAAATATTGAATGGTGTGCAAAATAAAGCCACGGAAATTATAACAGCGTTTTTTGCAATTTTCGTCATGCATGCCACTACTTTACAACATCCTGTTGTGCATGCCAAATTTGCTAACTTCAATAAATTATAAAAATTAAATATGCATCACGAAAAGTTGTATTGAATTTTCACAACATTTTCCTAATATTTTCCACCCTTGGTCGTACGAGGGGTGCATGCCAATTTTCGTAGAGTATTTTTGTTGTTGAATATGTAGTATAGTGAAGTATATGCACAAGCAGCATGCAAGCTGTATATGAGCTGTATTGAAGTTCTTTTTTATACTAGAGGCTGTATTTTTCGGCTGAAATAAAGTTTTATAAGCGCTTAAACAGTTCTTAAAAGTAAAAAATTGGCATAAATTATGCAGTATAAAAGAGGCTGTATAACTGCTATATTACAGCTGTTATTTTGTGTTCAAGTAAACTATAACATTACAGATATTGACTTAAAAGTAACTTTTAAAGACAAACGTTCTAAATTCGTTTTTGAGCGGGATTACAAATGAATATAAAACAAAAAAAAACGTTTATTAAATGACGCCGACATTCAACAATCTTAACATATATTTAACGTATTAACGGATTGGAGTTGAGTTTTGACGGTGATAATTGATGAATTGAAAGTGCAAAATTAGATTTAGGGTATACCTGTATATTTTTTCTATCAAAAAATTGCTGCGCAAGCAAAATAAACAAAATAATATAGGGAAAAAAATTCTAAAAAAAAATATTTATGGATATGAAGGCACAATGATTATTAGTCAAACTGAAATTAATGGTGTAGGCTTAGACTAACGTCCAATATTCCCAAAATTATACATTAAATCTTGTTTTTATGGGTCTTAGAATGGCAAAAATTTCTTTAACATTTTTATATGTGGTAGAGCCATGCTGCAGCTATATTAGTAGTACAGTTGTAGCACGAATGGGTCGGCTCGACCGGGGAAGGACCGCGCTCTCACAGAATACCAGCGTAAAATAGAAGCTTGACACTGCTGTGTTTCGTATGGTGAGTGTAGAGAACCGAAGACCGTTTTTACTGGAAAAGAGGCATTCATCTCAGTCCTCACGGTTGACAACGCATCTGCATTTTGATTCGCAAAACGAGGATAAATGTAGATGTTTATGGGCCACAGCAACCACTTGCCATCAAGAGGATTGTTGTGCTCGTTTGTCACCCTATCCAATTATAAAAAAAACAACCTGCCACCGTTATCGGTGTCCACCACCCCTTGTTCAGACGACGATTAGATAACTTATCTGTGAAACGCAAAATTGTCATAGGTGAACACCGTTACGAAAGTAACAGTGGAAAAATATTTATGTTTATCACCCTTTTTTTTATAAGGCTAAAAAAATATTATTTTAGGCGGAATTATCCATGCTTATTAAAATAACAATTCAAGGAAGCGTAACTTCTGTTTATCATTTATTATTTTGAAATATATTTAAAAGGAAAAAATATTGTCGTTACATATATATTTAAATTTAATTTAATATTTTTATAACTTCGTCGTTAGATGAATTTATTTTACTTTTACTTTGGGGTTTTGTTACACGAATTTTGATAAAACATAGGCATTTTTAACATTCTGTCTTTGTTTAATAACCTAAAAATATCCTTCGATTAATTATTAATAATCTAAATAAAAAAATAACATTTTAACAGTGGTAGAGCCAGGCGGCAGCTTCTGCTGTTGCATGGATGGGCCGGCTCAAACCGGGGTGGTACCACGACCTCACAGAATACCAGCGTGAAGTAGAGGTTTACCTCTGCGTTTCGCTTGGTGAGTGCAGGTGGCCGGAGGCCCTTTTTACTGGGAATGAGGCATTCCATCTTAGTCCTCACGGGTGACAACGCATCTACATTTTGATTTGTAATAGAGGATAGATGTAGATGTCTATGGGCCGCAGCAACCACTTACCATCAGGTGGACTGTGTGCTCGTTTGTCACCCTTATCCTATAAAAAAATAAAAAAAAATAAAAAAATAAGTAAACTCTCTTACGAATAAGAATAACAATAATAATAATTATTAATTATCACAGACACAAGTTTGTCCCGGTACTCGGCGACGTTTTCCCGAGAAATATTTGCACTTCCAGTTTATAAGGCATTACCAGTGCTGT